>VZRQ01009571.1:396360-418271 GCA_013397975.1 Machaerirhynchus nigripectus
CCAGTTTGTGCCCGCAGGTGCTGGCTGCGGGCGCACACCGGGAGCCGCCCGCCCGCCCGCGCCCACCGAGCACCCGGCCACAGAGCGGGAGCTGGTGGCGGCCGCGGCCGGGAGCATCCCCCTTAGGAAGCCATCGCGGCGAGGGAGGAGGAGGAGGAGGAGGAGGGCAGTGGGCTCGGAGATTTAGCGCGGCGACGCCGGCCCCTCCTTCGCCCGCTCCCGCCGATCGGCGCTGCGGCGGGGGGCCTCTGCCGGCCGCNAGCCGCGGCCGCCGCTGCTACACCGGCCTGGCCCGGCCCCTCCACCGAGGTACCACCTGAGGTGGCAGCAGCACCGGCCCTCCCCAACAGACCGTGCCTTCCGCAGCTGCACCCTCGGGCTTTGACCCGCGAGAATTCTCCTCAGAGTTCATTAAAACGGGTATATGGTACGAAGGGGGTGGTTGTCTTAGTCAGGTCAGTCCTCGGCGCCTGGGAAAGGGATTGCCCAATTCCTTTCCAGAAAAGCTGGATCACTTCGAGGCCTGGAGGAGGCTAACCTTTGGTCCAGAACTCATCTGCCTCTCCCTCGCTCCGTCACCTTATCTCCATGGGGACGGCGGCTGCCTCGGCACCTGTTTTGAGATAACACCATGGCTAGAGATGGCTTAATAAACTCTTAGTGCAGGGAGCCTCGGTGTTGCTGAGCCTATGCTACATTGGAGGGAAGCAAACATGCCTCCTTTCTCAGGACCAAATTAAAATCCACAAGTTGCAGCATTTTGCTTGTTGCCCTTTGCCATTGAGGATTTTTGTCATGCATTAAGAGCCACATTATAGAAACACAGCACGCGAGCTGCCTAATTGCACCCATAAATACAAGCACAGAAAGATGCTTATTGGATGAGAGCGAAGGAAGAGGCTCGGCAGCCGTGGAAATTCTTCGGCTTGCTTCTGGTAGTGATGCCTGGTTTCAGTGAAAGGATCATTTTCACTGCAGCAGGACTGTGATTGGTCGCCCTCCATCCTAAAGGAGTGGATTACTGCATAAACCTCATATTTCAAGCACTCTACAAGTGCGTGGTGGATCTGGGAGATCAAAGTCATTCATGTCTAATTAAGAAGTCTGAAATGCATTAAGTGAGAGCAACGCTGTGAATCCAGTAAGTTATTTTGCTAGTACAGTACCACACTGGTGCACCCCTGTGTGTCACAAACTAGTGTTTACCACAGTCTTCAAAAGAAACATGACCATTTTGAAATTGGTGTCACTTGTCAGATAAATGTATCCTGTTTTCTCTTGGCACCAACCAGATCTCTAAATTAAGTCAGAGATGATTTTACCAACACAGATACTATTACTACCGAGATGGATGTGATTTGCACTCTTTACAGTTTGCTGTTTACATGTTAAGAATTAACACATCCTTTACAGTTTGCTGTTTACATGTAAAGAATAAACACATCCTTTAAGGAAAATAAACAAAAAGTGAGTATATTAGTAAAAGAATAAAGTAAGCTGTGTGCTTTTAATATACAGCAATGTCAATCAATCCTATCTGGATATAAATATATATCTCTCAATAAAATGCACTGTATTCCTTTTCTCGTCTCTTTTCCTTACTGTAGCTGCATCTTTTTATGATGGACGCAGAATACCTGCTGACCTCTTCCTTTCCTTTATGCCAATATTTCCTCGTGCCTCAGCAGAAAACTGCATTTCTTGCTCACCTGGTACACGTAGACTTACTTCCACCAACGAACATTGCCTTGGATTCTTTGTTTTGGCAGGAAACAAAAAAAAAAAATAATTGAGAATTTCATATCTTTTCTAATACCCAGGAGGGAAAAGTTAGACCTCAAGTCCGCATAGGAAAGGCCATATAATTTCATACAGTTACTGACGTATTGATTCTAGTTCCCTGTCTTCAGCTAAGACTTCTGGAAAGATAATTTTTATTCCATCACTATTCACCTGCTCTACAAACATGCATATTTTTGGATCTATGACCTCTTAAGCATGGCGGTTTCTCATGCTACTACACCACTGTCTTGTTTCTGACACAGTATTTGAAGCATGGACCTTGCCTCTTTGGCTGCTGCCAGACATCCACAGGCATCTCAGCATGCATCAGCTGCAAAAATGATGAGCTCCTTCCATGCCTGCCTGCCTGCCTGCCTGTAGCATTCTGCTGGAATACTGCTAGCACCTCCTCCACCCCAGTTTCCTACCATGAGCTGACAAATACAGTGAGCCCAGGTTGTGTAAAGAAGACAAAAAAGAAGAATGAATGATAGCAGGGCATTTCTTGTTCTGGTTTGTGTTTTTTAATTAGCAGCACTACAGGCTAATGAAGTAGCACTGCCAAGGCTACTGTATAATTCCTGCTTTGGTGCTTAGGATACTTGACTCTGTTTCAAGGTAGGGAAGGTACAAATTAAAGTCAGGTGGATTAGTGCTTCCAAGACTAGGTTCAATCAGCAGAATGCAGAGTTTCCCATTCCTTGTTCCCTAGACAGGAGGTAGAACACGATTGCCCAGGCAGGCTGCTGCTCCTGCTCCTCCAGCTACAGCAATGCCTAGGTATTGGCACTATCACAGCATCAGTTTGGCCTGTGAAAACAAGGGTGTTTCTAATCCCAGTGGTCCACCTCCCAGTGCAGAGAGGACTGGACCACCATCCCAGAGATCCCAAACAATCAACACCCAGAGTCTCCAGAGACTCTTCTCCGCAGTTTACAGGCAAAGCCTCACCCTGGAGAGTTTGCTGGCTTTATAAGAAGGTGTGATTTTCACTCTTTCCTGTTGACCCTTAATCTCCACCAGTCAGTTCAGCAGGGATGCAGGTGTCACTGGCATCCCCTCCAGTGGCAAGGATGCTTGAAGAAGTTCTGACACCTACAGCAAGTCATCCATATCTCCTTGTGGCTGTTTACCACTTTCCATGTTGTGCCAGTGGGAGAAATTGTTTTACTCTCTTGTAACCTGAATTAGTGAAGGGGGACAGAAAGGGGATTTTTGTCATTTTAGTAACTGAATTTTAATTGTCTTTTATCCCTTCTTGCCTGTCAGTAAAGGCACATCGGGACAGCTGAGGAGAACAGATGTGCTCAATTCAAACTGCAACAGCAAAAGCAGATGCAGACAGGTTTCCTGTCTGATCTCAGGGGCATTCCCCTAACTCCCAGGTGCACTTCATGCCCTGGCTGCTCCCCAGCAGTCCTGGCTATGTTTGCAAGGCCTCATAACCTCACTTTAGTGGCACTGATGCAAATGATCACAACGTAGGTGCCCTAGTTAGGCTCACACTCCAGTAGAATCATAGAATCATCAAGGTAGGAAGAGAGTTTTAAGATCATCAAGTCCACCTGCCAGCCCAGCACTACCGCTGAAACCCCTAAACCACTCAACCACATCACCCAGCACCAGATCCAGATGCTTCTTAAACACCTCCAGGGACGGTGACTCCACCATGTCCCCTGCCAGCCTGTTCTGAAGTCTGACCACCTTAACAGTGAAAGTTTTTTTTCTAATAGCTAATCTGAATCTCCCTGTCTCATCTTATGACCATTTCCTTTAGTCCTCTCACTGTAGGCACAGTAGAAGAGACTGGCTCCCAGCTCAGCACAATCTCCTTTAAGGCACTTGTAGCAGTGCAGCGTTGCGTATCACATATGCAGCAAGCACACGGAGAATGGAAGGAGGCTACCTTGTCTTCTGCCAGAGCAGGAGATCTTTGAAGTCGTTTTAGAAGTCTTTCAAAGGATAACTGATTTGCCTGCCAAAGGAATGGGATCTGTGTGGTTTTGTTGAAACTGCTTTTTTTCTAAAGGCTGCTCAAGTTGTTGTAGCTCCTGACATGACAGAAATGCTGATGAGAGTAGTGGGCTGGATCGTGTGTGGGTTAGATGGCTGCAGGGGATGTTGCAGCATCCAGAGCTTGTAGTTAACTGACAGTAACAGAGCAGGGAGGAACTAGGAGCTTCAGAAGACATTGATCAGCAAGGCATTGACACAGAAAGGGCTGTGGAGGGGAAATGTCCTCAAAACTGCAGCCTTCATCAGATCAACTGCATCAGATTAACATTAATTGCATGAAGTAACTTTTGATGGACTTTTGACTCCGCCTCTTGCAGGTCTGTATTATCATGGCATCTCACAACCTGTACTGACATACAGTATAACATATTCCTATTTCCCAGCCTGTCTGCTGCCCTTGCCCTCCTTCTCAGCCTAAATCCTGTCATCTCCTGCAGATAAGGCAGGTGTCAATATGAGTTGTTGCCAAACTATGTACACTGTCATAAGGCAGGCTATTTATAGTCTCAAGCGTTGCGTGTGCTCCCTGCCAACCTCTCTGGCCCTTGTATGATGGTTCAGCACTGAAGAATCTCAGGTTTTTTCTGAGAAGCAGTAGAATGAGGTCATCAACGTCAGGAAATGATCAATTCAACGATCCTGCTGAAGCCAGTGGAAAGATTTCAGGTGCCAACAGCAGGTGTCAGACTGACATTCAAGTTACACCCTGGAGTCATCCTGCTGCATCATGGTGGGAGAAACCAGGTGATCCAATCTGATTTGCAAAACTGCCTTGCAGCCTGGAGTAAAAAGCTTGGAACATCCTGTAAAAGACAGAACGTCTCATAAAAAACAGTTGTAGATATAAATGACCCAGATTTGCCAGTTGCATTTTTAAGAAATTCAAAGGTTAGAATGCCTGTGCAATCCCACAGATTCTGTTTCCTGCCCTGGTTGAAGGCAGACAGAACAGGGCCATACTGTCTCCTGTACCACAGTACCAGCCAGTCAGGCGTTTCCAAGAGCAGTATCATTTAAGGAAGTGTTTCATTTCAATTGCTGCAATTATTATGGGCATTTTTAAGACTAAAAGGCAGGTAATCTACCACTCTGTGGAAGTATATGAAGCACAATTAAGACACATGCTTCCAATTATTTCTGAGCCCAGTTGTTCATGAAATCTACCCATCCATGACAGCTTTATTTCCACTCAGCCTAAAAATAATTTATAGCACTTCCAATTTTGGAATCTCTCCAGTTGTTTGTTTGCTATAATTCTTACCCAATATTTATCTTTCTGTTCATTTTCTATGTGTGGCGATAACATTAAATGTGATATTTAGGTCTCTCACATCAATCACATATATTTGGAAACCTGTAGATATTCCAGGACTTGGGCATCCTCTGACATGAACCTTTAGTTAGGAAAAGAGCAGAAAACAAATAGCTGGCCAATTGCACAAAGATAAATATGTCTTATATTGCTGGATGATTGGATGCCTTCTTTGCATTTCACCAGTTGAGACAAAATTGATAGGGAGAAATGCATGTCCTACATCAGACCTAGTTTGGTAAAGGAAATGACACACTTTGTAGGTAGTCTCCTGTTGTCATCTGTGACTGAGTCTTTTCAAACCCTTTACTCTGCATGTTCCTATGATTATTTCAGTACCTTGCACTCAAAAAAAAAAGTATTTTGTCTTGATTTTAAGTAGGGTGAATGTAAATGCAGCAGCAAAGATGTATGTTTTGATAAGGCATACTTTGATGGTAGTGTTAACGAAGAGCAGTTGATGCCTCTTGAAAATCTTAAAATTAAAAAATCTATTCAGAGTAATTCTGGTTACTCCACTGTGTTTGGAGGGGGGAAGGGATAAAACTAGGTTCACTGGAGATAAGCCTGGGAGCAGCAGGACACTGTTTGAGGGACAAAGCACTAGTGAGGTCCTTGCATGCTGTCTCAGTGGAGATAGAGGATGGAGAGCCATGCAGGGGTGTGAGGATTGATGTGTTAGAAATCACAAAAGTGCCTGAGAATGGTCAGGTAGGAAATAGGGCTTCTCCCTCCATAAAGGTGGCAGGACCAATAACCCAACTGAGGCACATCTACACCTATGCATGCAGCACAGGCAATAAACCAGAGGAACTGGAAGCCACAGTGCAGCAGGTAAACTACGACAAATTTCCACCACAGAAACACGGTGGGATGACTTGCACAACTGGAGTGCTGCAATGGATGGCTACTAACTCTTCAGAGGGAATAGGCAAGGAAGGAGAGGTGGTGGGGTAGCCCTGTATGTTATTGAGTGTTTTGGTTGTCTGGAACTTAATGATGGTGATGATATGGTTGAGTGTTTATGGGTAAGAATCAGGGGGAAGATCAACAAGGCAGATTTCCTGGTGGGAGTCTGTTACAGACCATATAACCAGGATGAAAGTCCAGATGAAATATTCTGTAAGCAGCTGGGAGAAGTCTCACAATCGCTGGCCCTTGTAGTCGTGGCAGACTTCAACTTACCAGGCGTCTGCTGGAAATACAGTACAGCAAAGAGAAAACAGTCTAGGAGGGCCCTGGGGTGTGTGGAAGACACAGCTGGTGAGAGAGACAACTAGGGAATGCACCCACTGGACAGGTCGTTTCTAAGCAGAGAAGGAACTGGTAGGTGATGCGATAGCTGAAGTCTGTCCTGGGCAGAGGGGAGGTTTAGATCGAATATTAGGTAAAAATCCTTCACTGAAGGATTGTCAAGCATTGCAACAGACTGCCCAGGGAAGTGGTGGAGTCACCCTCCCTGGAGGTATTTAAAAGACATGTAGTTGTGGCACTTAGGGACATGATCTAGTGGTAGACTGGGCAGTGCTGGGTTAACAGCTGGACTTGATGATCTTGGAGATCTTTTCCAACCTAAATGATTCTATGATTATTTTATCATCTATTTCCATATTCCTCTTGCTTCAAACATTTTTAGCAGGCATATTTGTGTAAAACCAGGATCATTGCTGCTTAAGAGCTCATTTGCTTCTGCTACTTAGCTCTCTCTCATGAAAGCATAATCCTCTGCATATCCCATCATGCTTAGACACTTAGAATTTGTATAACTGCAGACGCTGAACTAGGGGCAAAAGCAAATGATTCATAAACACAGTTTATACTGGCATCCTGTTTTCCTCTGTTCTGTACAAGGCATTATTAATAACATGTGGAAAACATGTGGAAAATAAGATACTGAATGGAAACTTTACATTTTAAAGCATTTAAAACAGGTATGTGAGCATTGCAGCTACTCGCTAAGGTATATTGTCGCTAAGGTAAGCTCCACAGTTTTTAGGGTATGTGAAATCTCATCTCTCCTCTAGTGGAGACTTAGATCATGTCAGATGTCTCAGCAAGCCTATTTTTCTTACTATTGACTCCAGCTTAATCAATCAACATTCCCTGATTGGTTTCCAGCCCTGTGATGCTAACTAGTCCCCGCAATCAAGGTAGGGAAACCACAGACCTTATTTGTACTGGCTGAGGTAACAGAAGGAGAAGACAGATTTTCTTTGTAGCAGTGAAGCGGATGAAATGAACCTGTATAAAAATAAATCTGAAGTAGTTCTGACCTAAATTTCAAACTGAGCATGATTCTCTCTCCTTTTCAGTAGTCTGAGCTTCTCTCTCAGCCTTTACTATTCTTACTTCTTCCCCACAGAAACTACTAACAGCCTTTCCATCAATACCAATACCTTCCATTCAGCCTAGCAACCTCTATTGCAAAAAATATGTTCTTTAAATCTCAAAAAGCTTTTTCAGAAGCAGCACATTCTGGTGAGGTCATTGACCATGTGGTGTGTCCACAAGAGCCTTTAGGAGAGCATGCTAAGCCTAAATGGTGAGACACATAACCCTCCAGCTCACACTGTGAGAGCCTGAGAGACAGAGGAAAAAAGGGTGAGAAGTGTGGAGGAAAAGTTATCTTGGACTACACTGCTTTTGGACCAGAAAAAGTTGAATATGTAGTGACTAAAGAGAACACTGGCAGCAATTATATGTGAATTTTAAATGCAAACAAGCTTTCTAGCTACGTTGAGCTAATCAACCTTTTGAATTTCAGACACTTTCAGGAAAAGTTTTGGATGTGGCTAGAACATGCAGGAGTCTCCTTTCACACACAAGACCTGAACTCTGATGTGGGCTGTACCAGTAATATTTGGTACGGTACTTCTCCTCCCTTTGCACAAGCTTCTTCCCATGGAGGAACTTGCACAGTACATTCTGAGAACCTCTGCACACTTACGTGGGTAAACGATTTACAGAACTCTTGTAGAATGGTGTTGAAAACTAAAATTGTGTTGGTCTTTTTCACAGACCAGAGTATTGCTCAGCTTGGTACAGCACTATTTGGGGAGACTAAATTTTTTTGGTTCTTTGCACTCAGCTTTGCACTCACCTTGCAAAATCAACAGTTATCTCCAGCTTCATGAGAGCTCCACAAGAGGATGAGATCTTTTTAGAGATCTTCTTGCCATTGCCAGAGTGCTCAGAGTTGTCCTAGATGTTTTGTAAAATAAAGTAAGGAACACTCGTCATCTCTGGATAGCTTATGAAAGTTTTACAAATAAAATATAGAGGAATTAGCAAGCGGGGAAAGCAATGTGAGCAAACTGCAAGAATGTCCTAACTGCATGTTCCTAATATTAAACAGACTTAGATATGGTATTGCAATGTAATAGGAATTTACAGGCAAAATAAGATTGCCATTTCCGGGTCTGACCATAACAGGATATTAACACAAGAGTTGACTAACACAGTAAAGTTGAGGTCACATCAGGTTTTCTGGATGGATATACTTCACTAATGACTTGGAGAAAATTGTTTTTAAAGCGCTATTTTTCATATTCAAATCATCACTCTTCAGACCTGAAAAAAGATCCTGTGCAATAGGATTATCACCAACACACACAACCTCCTTTCATGAGTGTACACGCATATGTTCCTCTGAGTAGGTTTGCTTCCACATATGGCCATTTCAGTCTTAGTGAAAAATGAGATCTTTAGGCTATTAATTCCAAGCCCTATTTTTAATTCCTAAAAGGGCTGGTATCTGGGGACAAATGCCACCACTGAACCAAATGCTATGAGAGGTTTTGTTTTGCTAAATGGGCAAGAAACAGTTCTTGCCATTCATCGTGGCCCTCAGGGTACTGAAAGGAAGTCTATCAACAACTGAGGGTATCATTTCACATCCCAGTTAAGTGTTCTGCCTACCAGCAAAACAAAAAGAGGTAAAATTTACATCAGTAGCTTTAAAAAAAAGGCAGGAGAAACACAGCCACAGCACATGTGTGAAGAGAAAGGCTGTTTTTCTATTAATAAATTGAATGGCTCAGTGTTGAGTACTGAGACTAGCTCTGGGATCCCCAACACAGGAAGGGTGTGGACCTGTTGGAGCGAGCCCAGAGGAGGACCATGAAGATGATTAGAATGCTAGAGCCTCTCTCCTATGAGGACAGGCTGAAAGAGTGGGGGCTGTTGAGCCTGGAGAAGAGAAGGCTCCAGGGAGACCCTGTTGCAGCCTTTCAGTACCTAAAGGGAGCTTACAGGAAAGCCGGAGAGGGAGGGACCTTTCACATGTAGTGGACATGTAATAGGATAGGGGGCAATGATTTCAAACAGACAGAGGGTAGGGTTAGATCAGATATTAGGAAGAAATTCTTTACTGTGAGGGTGGTGAGGCACTGAAGCAGGTTGTCCAGAGGAGTTGTGGATGCCCCATCCCTGGAAGTGTCCAAGGCCAGACTGTATGAGGCTTTGAGCAACCTGGTCTTGTGGGTGGCATCTCTTCCCATTGCAGGGGGTTGAATTAGACGATCTTTAAGGTCCCTTCCAACCCAAACCATTCTATGATTCTGTGTTCCTGGGTGGTAAGAATGATGAGCATGTAGGGGCTTGTGTCTGTGCTAATGAGCTCCTTTAGTCTTCAAGGGTCTGTGGAGCACCTTAGTCACTATGCAGTGATGGAGAGTTGTTTGCCAGCTGGCACTTGGCAAGCTCAAATCCAGGAGCAGCTTTTTAATGCAATGTTTACTTTCCACGGCTGAGAGGGGTTCTGGGCACGGTTTATTTCTGGAGTATACACTAAGCCTAAGCATGCTCAGTCTCTCCTCCCTTGCATGGTGAAGGGTGCTCAGAGAACTTCTCCGATACAGTGAAATCATCAGATATTTTGCTGCAGAGGCAATGACCAGAATCCAGCAGCACCAAAGGAACTTTGAGAACAGTAGAGGGAAAAAACACTTGTAAAATTCCTGAGATAAGCCACAAATATGAGGAGCTTGCGGAAGGAAAGCCTGCCTTGAAGTTCCATGGAATGCCATCAGCAAAAACAGCCTAAAACATTTCTGCTCACCCTATTACCACATTTCATTTCTGGGTGTCCTGGTTTTGGCTGGGGCAGAGTTAATTGTCTTTGCAGCAGCCTATATGGTGATATGTTGTGGGGTTTTGATGAAAATTGTGTAGATAATAACACAGGTATGTGTTAGCTACTGCTGAGCAGGGCTTACACAGCATCAAAGCTGCTCTTACTTCTCACATCGATGCACCAATGAGTGGGCTGGGAGTGGGCAGGAGGTTTGGAGGGGACAGACACAGGGCAGAGCTGACCTCTGTGACAAAAGGAACATCCCATACCATACAACATAATGATTGGCAATAAAAGCTGGGAGGAGTTTGCCAGGGCTGCTGTTGTTTGGGGACTGGCCAGGCCCTAGTTGGCTTGAGGACAGTAATTGCTATTTCTTGCATCAGTTGTCTTTCTTCGGTGTTTTTTTTTGTCATTGCTTTCTGTGTGTGTGTGTGTGTTGGGGGGGAGGGGTGGGGGGGTGTCTGTTTCTTTGTTAGTTTCCTTCCCTTTTTACTTATTAAATTGTATTTATCTCAAGCCATACATTTTCTCACTTTGCCCCTCCTATTGTCTCCCCCAACCCATGTCAGGAGTGAGCAAGCTGCTGTGTGGGGCTGAGCTGCCCACCAGGGCTAACACACAACACCGGGCTGTTACAACTTTTTGCAGGGCTGTACTGAAATCCAGGTAAGAAGATCCACATCAGAAACAAGTCAGTATATATTGAGATCACACTCATAAAGAACAGATGCTCCAGAAAAATCACAGATTATCTTTTAACTTGCTGTGAATGCTTTAGACCAGTCTGCCATTTCTCTAATCTCAAATCACCTCTGTAAAGACCACACAGTAACTGTATGTATTTGGTACTAGGAAAGAATTACCCACATAGTTCTTCAGAATGTAATCAGTGATCTGCAAAGCACAAGTTTATGAATAACTATTTGCAGTTTCTAATCTCCAGCTCACATTTTGATCTCAATTACAGATACCTTCCAGTCAGGGGAGCAGAAACAAGCCCACATTTTATTTAAGGCAGGACATAAAGATTGCAAATGGAAAACTGTATGACTGGCTGTAACATTCACAGTTTGCAAACTGTGCTTTTCTGTCAGCAGTATAGGTCAAATGGTATTATTTCTGTTCCCCCTCTGCACAATTTTCATAACAAACTAGTACAACAAGAACAACTTATTTCACAATCAGCCTGAAGTTTGCTTTTAGCGTAGGAGTACCAGTTCTCATCAAGTTCAAGTGCTCAAATGATGTCTGAAAACAATTAATGGTTACCTCCCCAGTGGAATAATTGATTTCATTAGAGATTTTTGGAAGCATTTTCCCCAGTCACCAACCTTGGCTGTCATTTTCTGTAACATCATTTCTCAATCCAAAAATATATGAGATTATTATGATTATGTGCAGTAAAACAAAGCAGTGTCAGGAATGAGTTCTTCTTTAATTCTTTTTATCTTCATTTCAACAGAAAGGATCCATTTAGCAGCCTTCAGTCTGCCCCTAAGTGGTTAATGTAGTGTTCAGAACAGGTTTTTATTACCCTTTCTTCCTTCCCTGCCTCACTGCACACACGCTCATCTTTTTTTTTCCTGCAACTTGATGCTTTTGGTTCCTTTCACTGTGTATTATCTGCTGCTAGCAGTAATCTTAGCTCTTCGACTGACAGCAAAATTATGAGGTGCTCAGTACAAGATGACAATTTTCCTTCCCTCATTCTAATTCATTTGTGCCGCCATCAAGGAATCAGCATCATCTTTTCAACACGTTAACAGCTCTCTGCTGATAGAAAGCATTAGCTCCCCATTCTTCAGCAAGAGGTCAAAAATTATTTTTGTTTTGTAACAACCCATTAAGTTTTGTGCTTTGGAAAATTCCATTGCTCTCTGATTTCAAACAGCTTGGCTGTTGTCTCAGTTGGCACAGAGGGAGGAGAGGGTTTGCTGTGAGATACCAAGTGACACAGGCAGCTGAAGGTCTTTGATAGAGAGGACCGTAGTCTACCACCAGGCTGGTTGATTACTTGCTTGCTTTCCTTTGCTTTTTTGCCTACTCCTAAGAAACTCTCTTCATTTCGGTATTCACACAGAGGCTCCTGGCCTTCCTTTTCTACCTTTAAAATAGTTTTTAGCTAAATATTGCTGTAGACTTTTTGAAAGTTAAAAGAATCTGAGTTTAGATATTACCAGACAAGATATGCCTCGATAGGAAAAGGTATGTACCTGCTCTCTTTCTGTATACATGGCATGGCTTTATTCAGTCTTCTGTACAGATGAACCTATCTGGTTCCTTCATTCCCAGGTAGCTTCATAACAGGAAACCTTGGCCAGTGTTACACGCACTCATTTGCATTCAGTGTAACAGAAGCTGAAAATCTTTGTCAGAAAACTTGCATTAAATTGTTCAGTGAGCATGGCTGTCTTTCTGATGGGTGTACAGATTACCAATAGGGCCTTCAATAAGCCTGGCAGCAGACAGAGGGGTCTGTAGAGACTGAGAGGCTGTGCTGACCCTGCCAACATCGCCAGGCACTGGAGCAGAGCCCAGCTGACCAGCTCAGTTCAAGGACACATGAAGCTGGCAGTGACGCTCCTTGTGCTGCAAGCAGACATACGATCCCAGGTTTTCCTACCTCTCCTTTAATTGCAGCACATTTAAATATGAAGGGTAAAACTCAGAATAAGTCAAAACCAAAATAAGGAGAATGAGAGATGGAAACAACCTGGTTAAAAATATCCCATGCAGTGAGTATGCAGTAAAATATGCATACTGCAATATTTGCAAATGGGGCTGGGAGGAAGCAGAGGTGGAAAACTGCGAGTTTGGGTGAAAAGAGAAGTTGAAGAGCTAATTCAGCATTCACCTCAGCACTGTCAGAGGCCTGGCAGAGAAATCATCAGGACTCCTGGGATCTGCAGCAGTGATAGCAGGACACCCAAAGGACAGGGTTTGAGGAAGAGAAATCCATTCCTTTGGGGCAGAGGTGGATGACAGAAAAAAACTCACAGATATTTTGAAACTGTTGAGGAGATCCAGCTTTCTTCTACTCCATCTGCCAGCCACAATTGCTTCATGCATCTCCAGGGAGTTTTGAGGGGTTCCTGCCAAGGGGCATAGGCACTTCCGCCCCTTGCTGAGCACGAACAGTCTGACACAAATCAGGCTGACTGCTCCTTTCCAAGGGCAGTGTTGTACGCACATTTCCCAGGAAAACTAGGAGCTCTGTGAACTTTTAGTTTATTACTGTTACCCTGGGAGTAACTGTGTATCTATTTCCAGTTTTACATCAGCCAGCATCTGAAATTAATTTTCTTTAATAAACAGCAAAATGTGTGTTGTCATCATCTCAGGGTGAACACACATCGAGTTAGACCTTTGGCAGACCTTATTTATGTTCTACCTGCACCTAAGAGTGATCCTCAGATTTTGTCCCATGCTGTCCTGTATTGCTGAATTTATATATTTAGCCATGATTCAACAAAAAGAGGGAAAAAAACTTCCACAAACACAAAGACCCTGCTCCTCCTCACTCTTCCCAGCTGCACACACCCAATCGACTCATTTCCTTTCCCAGCAAAGGAATTAGGCCCCCGCGATGCTGTTATTTCCAAAACAAGGATGTTCAGCCATAAAACTTTTGCTTTTGTGTCAGGGAAAGCGTGCCAGATGTCCTTGCAGCACAAGGGACCGGCCTGGACACGCGCACACAGCGTACACCAGTTAGTTTGGGGAGATGCAGTATCTGCCAATGTATTTAATGCAACACATGCCAGCACACTGAGTGCAGAACGTGCCAAAGCTGCTGAGCTGTGAGACAGCAGGAGATGCTCACCCCAGGGGATGGAAGCTGCCCAGTTAAGTCTTTTCAGTTCCCTGTAGGAGTTACACAAAGTAATCTCTCCTGAAGCAACTTCCTGCTTCACCAGACTTTCGATCCTCCTTTCCTTTTTTCCCAAGGGCATCAAATTATCATTTGCTTCTTATTCCCTTGGAAGACCCACCTAGTTTATACTAAATCCCTTGTGAAGTGCAGCTTCTCCCTAGAGACCTTTCACAGAGCTTGCAATGTTTTCTGTGTAACAATGATTTCCCCATGAAATAGGCTTGATTTGAAAGAGAAAGTGTTCCCTTGAGCTGCCAACTCAGTCAAGGCTCCAGCAGCTGAGCTGGCTTTCTTCCACCTTAAGCTGGAATGACGCTAGTTACCGAGGGTCGTGCTGACAAGCTCCAGGCTCCAGCGGCGCCTGTGTGACCGTGTGGCCATCAGCTGATGCTCCAAGTGACAGCTTGCTCTATCTGGTGGCTCTAATGCCATCACATGGGGCAACTCACTGCAATGAAGCCAGCGGAGCTGATGGCGGCCAGTGCTGCAGAGGGGTGCTAAGAGGCATGAAAAGCACTACCTAAGGCCTGGAGATACCTACTCAAGTGCAAACACACCATCTTTAATCAATTTTCAGAGTGTGAATGCACTAAGAGACTATTGTGCTGTGGACGGCACAGAAAGAATTTTTCTTCCCTTTACAGCTTTTTCCAAATGTGTAAGAAATCCCTAAAGGAAGACCAAAATGCCTCCCTCCTGCCTAATATGACACCATGGAACATAAATTCATGCATATTCAGACACAATCTTGCTCACGGGGGAAAAAAAACCCATATAGCAGCACTGAAAGAGACAGTTCAGAATGCCACTAAATTACACATGCCATGTAATTTGTGTTCTTCCTCTTTGGCAAATCAGCGCTATTCTCTCCTGCTAGCACTCAGTGTCGGCACTTGAATGCTGAACTGCCACTCGGAGCACACAGAGTTCACCCGGGGAACCCAGAGGGAATTCAATGTCCATTAGCTATGGTAAAAGGGAAAAATATCTTTGCTATGTTTCAGCTGGACTGTTAGTGCTCTGCTAGGATTTCTGAGGACAGACATGCTGTTTATAAAGCATCAGTTGGCAAGAAGGTGTTTCATTACTGAAGCACTGTAGAAAAAATCTGGCTGTTTAACAGACATGTAAATGCTGAGCTTTTTAAAAGCCTGACTTCCTTTTTTGTCACTGTCTTTTTCTTCTGTCACTTGTTATTCTGAAGTGTTAAGTGTTTCTGGATGTGTCTCTAAAGCTTTCTTGGTTTTTGCTGATCTCTTTCACATCTTCGTTAAGTAGAAACATGTTGAGGAGAGTGCAACTTTTTAATATATCTCATCGAAACTGAAATACTGCAGGAAAATAACAATGGAATTGAGTTTTTATTTAATCCATTAGCTATGCAGGAGAGCTGTGTGTCTAATACTACAAAGCATGTATATGATCTCCTTACAAGGTGAAAGGAGAAGATTTTGCAGCTGAGTTTTATGCTTGTCCTTCGCATTTATGGGCTTTTCACTCTCTTTTTCCCTAACTGCTCTTGCTCGTGGAGGAGCCATAAACTTTGCTTCAGTTCTGCTTGAGAACAGTATACCAGCCACTAGTTCTTCTAGTGAGTAAGGAATGACACCTTGTGGCCGTAAAGTGCTAAAATAAAAATAATCCTATTCCATTTCAGATCATCTGTCTATCCCCTATAGGGCAACGTTTCCTTTAAGCATCATTTCTTTGAGGAACCAAAGAAATATCAGTATAAACATGGGTTTGGGCTATTTCATTTATGTTTTTATATGGTTAAGAACAATTACACTTCCTGTCTCCCAGGGAGGGAAAATAGCTTTGGAGGCTTTGCTGACCTAGCAGCCAGACAGGGTTTTTTTACTCCAGCCAGACATCATCCTTTAGGGAGAAGGTAGCTCAAGGATCATCTCACTGGGAGACTTCACTCCTAATTCTTTGCCAGAATTCGAGGAACAATTTTTCTCCATAAAACCATTTGCAAGAACTGGGCAAGCAGGATGATCTCCCAGTGGACATTCCTGAGACTATTAGCCGTGGTTCCCCAGCCCCTTGTCAGACCTCTCCAGGACAGACGTTGGCCTTGGAAGCAGAAGAAATGTGTGAGCATGACATCATAATCTGGGAACAGGATGAGTTTTGGCTTCAGGATGTTGTTTCTGCATCCACCGTAAAACTTAACAAATGACCTTTGAGATTCTCTTTAAATTGCTGCTTTCTTAATTGTCATACTAGCAAAAAAATGGGACTCAAAACCTTTTTAGCTCAAGGAAATCGAAGTGTAATGGGCTTGAAACACCCCTCACTCCAACCTGGCATTTCTTCCTATGTGGTGGTTTATTTTTATTGTTTAAATTGCACCAACTCCTAGGAACTCAGTGTGCTGGGCTTGGTACTAACAAAATATGGAAAGGTAGACATCACCTCATGTCCTCTGTGTTTACACAGCGGACAAGAAGTATCAGGTAGGCAAACTGGGTTAAAGCTGATGATGTGACTGGGAAGATGAGTGAAAGAGGGAAAAAACACGAGACATTCCTGCTCATCCATTGAGTTTAGGTGATGTCAGATGAGAATGATTTGTATTTCAGCATGGGAAAGGTGAGTTCAGAGCAGAGATGCCAGAGAGGGTATGTCTAACTTCTCCAGGTATTGGCTGAAAGTGTTGCCTAAGGAAAAAAAGAGAGTTAGGAAGGCAATGCAAATCATCTTCCTGCTCTTGAAAAGTTCACTGGGCTAGTGCGGGGGCTGGCAATGAAAGTGTTACCTGATCCAAGCTCAGTCTGTTGTGCCTGTGCAGAGTGCACAACTTCTTCCTAAGTTATCTCTTGAAGATGCCCAGGGAAAAGAAACACTAACTGTTTCATGGGTGACCATTATAATGATGTAAATGGCCATTTGTTCACAGTGACAATGTCAGACACTTTCACTCATGCAACAAATGAAGTCAGAGTAACCCAGATTTTCCAGCTCTGTTGCTTTTGGGCTTTAAGATCGCTTTTCAATTAATCTTTATGAATTTAAGAGCTGAAAGACTCATCCAAACCTCTTTCCTAAGCAAAGGACAATGCTTGTTCTGAACTTCCCAGTTTGGAAGAATTTGCTTTGCCTGAAATTTTGCTTGCACAGGAGCCCTTCTGGACATCACATATCGTTCCAAGATACACAAACCACGTTTCAGGTTGGTAGCAGTAATATCTCTTTTTGTAGGCCTCATGTACCTCACCTTCTATGTAATTCTCTTTATTTTCCTCTGTGTTAAGTGATGACAGCTCCTTCTCCACTCACTTGTCACATCAACCAAGTCAGTTCTCATGACTGTGCCACCTGTGCTCTGGAGCCAGTGAACATTTTGGAGCCCCTGACAAAGGTTGATCCCAGCACTTAGTTATTCAGCTGCAATCCTGTTTCCAGCTGAACTGGGTGTTTCCAACACTGTGTGAATGGTTTCACATACACTGAGTCCCAGGTCAGAGTAAAGTTATGTGGATTGCACACACAATTGTGTGTCTGCCTGTCTGTCCAGAGGGTGCCAAACCAGCTGGCAGCAGCAGGAGGCACCCAAGGCTGTCCCACCGCGGCATGTGTGGTTGTTTTGCTATTTTGTCCACTATTTGCTATTTTTACGTTCTACTTGCTGTTGCTGATTGCTGTACCTTGGGTATGTACCTCTGTTTATGATTCTTTACTTGATATGGATATTAATGCACAAAGAGATTTAGCAAATGTATACGAATTGCCTGATGATTTCTTTCCATCTATTGACGCAAATAGCAAATAGTGGACAAAGGGTGAAACACCTCTTGATGGCCAGCCCAGGGAAAATGGACTGATGTGGGGGTTGTGTACAATTTCAGTTATGGCCAAACCTGAAGGGAGAGGAGCCTTAGCATTTCAAAGAATGGGTCTAGGACAAAACCCAGGAATTTTTATTTTCAGGGCTGGAAGGGCCTGTCTTTATGTAATGTAGGTAGAAGACCTTAGGTACTTGGCACTGCTTTCTTAGCTGAATCCTTGGAAACCTTTCAAAGCACAGTTGGAGAGGGCCCTGAGGAATGTCGTTTGACCCCAATCTGAACATGGAGTTAGACCAAATGCCCTCCAGAAGCCCCTCCCCATCTCAATTTTTCTATCATTCTCTGAGCAAGCTGTGTGACACATCAAACTGAGTTTCAGACCAGAAAGGTTTCAATAAATCTGTGATCAGGGTCTACATATTGAAGAGAAGTTCAGGCCTAACTCATAGTTTATTTACATCATGATGCAAGTGCTATCACGCTTCTGGAGACACAGGATGCCTCTTTCTGTAATTTTATTACAAATATTTGGAACATGATTTTCAAGTTTCAGCTTTTGCAGCCTGGAAGTTTCAGAATTTCAAAAGGAAAAGAATGCGCCTATGGGATCGAGGCAAACTACTTTTGAAACATGATTTTCCAGGCTCAATGATTTGTTTTTATTTTCTGCATGACCACTGATGTGCCTTCACAGCAGTGCACCAAGTTCAACTCTTTGATTCTCTGCAATAAGCCTAAAAGATTATTTTTATACAGACATTTGTTTCAGAGGGGAGCAAGGCGGGGCAGAAACAATACCCAGAAATGTTTCATCAGGCATACTTTTCTAAGGCAGTCAGTTAGTAAAAGCATCTGAGTCATGAGCCAGTGGAAGGAAAAGTTTCTGTCAAACTATAGAGAAATTTGAACCCATTTGTATCCCACCTGGTCTCTTGTGCAACCTCAGCTTGAAAATACAATAGGTTAGAATACAAGTTTAGACTTTTCTTTGGCTTTGAGTCATGCCATTAGGGTCTCCATCAGATTTATAAAGTCATAAATCATGAAGGCAAATGTCTGCACTGGGACTCCATATAATATTAGGCGCAAGAGGTGGTGATTCTTTGTTTATGTCCATTCTAAGAGGTGAGCAGCACCTTCTGACAGGATTATTAAAACAGACAATTTATCTGAAGGGGTAGTGGGAGGTAAATAATAACTCATCTTTAAAAATCTTACTCTAAGTGCTGCCTCTTTCTCTGGTTTAAGGTAACCAAGTATGTTATAATTACAGGAGATAATTAACCACTCCTTATTCTATGGAACGTTATTAAAAATTCTTGAAGCATAGTAATAATCACTATTATATAAATATGAAATCTGAATCCAAGGAAATAAATTTACTTATAGAAAGTCAGTTGTGAAGACTGAAATGCAAACAGGCTGTGAGCTTCCCTCATAGTCCCTGATATGGGACTATATACCACGGTGCTTGCAAGAGCATAACCCTGCAAAACAAAGACATAAATGTCTGGCCTGTGAAGTTCCTGGAGTGCTGTGTTTGGTACTGGAGTCATAATTGCAAAAAGGTCACTTTAAAGAGAAAAATGCAGAATAATAAAAGCATAGTCAGGGCTGGAGAAAACGGCGATGTGTAAGCAATCAGCACATATTTTAAAAGAATAAGAAGAGAAAAAATAATTAGAAGAATACAGAGTACAGCTACACCCAGGAAATTTGAGATTAAATTAACAGATGAGTTGATTAACAAGGCTATCAGAAATGACACTTTAAAAGAGTAAGTCAGGGAGCAGGCTTCAAAGGAAAAGACTGAAAGCAGCTCAATAAATTTGGGAATGGATATCACTTAAAATCATATTTATTCTTGATTAAGAGGCCTTTAGAGTGAGACCTACTTATCTAATAAAAGCATTCTAATAAAGTGTTCCAAAGGTTCTTAAGAGACACAAATTTTCTGTGTACTTTCTGGTGTTCTGCTTGGGTGCACCATTCAGGGAGGAAGGCTACAGTAAAGTCATACTGGAAACGTCCATGTGAACTCCACTCTCACAGCAACTCCTATTTTAGGCATCCTCCTTTGCAGAAACACAGCCTTACAGACCCTGAGTTTATCCATCTGAAAGAGGTTTAGCAGCTGGTTTAGCTCTCACACCTGTGAAAGGCTGGATAGCCTGGAAGCCTGGCTTGATGAACTGGTGTCACTGCGCTGGGCAACTGTCTGCAAGTGGAAAAAAGGAAGTTTAGGAAAAGATTAAGGAAACAACAGACTTTTGCCTTAAGTACAATTTATATTTATTGACCCATAAGTGGTGCAGCTGTATTTTCAATGTTTGATGAGAAAAAGCTAAGATAAATATTTCAAGAGGTATGACTGTCATGTCTCCCGCTGTTATTCTGGGCCAGCAACCTAGTTTAAAAGCTTTTTTTTTTTCCAGAGGTGAACTTCCTGCAGTGTTTCTGACTCAAGTCTATGTACACACATGGGAGGCATTAGATGATCTCTAAATCCTAAGTGTTGGATGCTTTGTGGCAGGTCCTGTAGGCTAGTTGAGCACAGAACAAGAAATCTCCCACAGCTACCTCAAAAGACTTCATGTACAGTGGTGTGCCAAGTTTATTGGCAACAAAATCCAAATGCTTGCCAATCTTTGAAATTGTTTCTAAAAATATTTAGTATATATATGATCATCCAGTTGAGATTTCTGGAATGATTAATCCAATTAATTTTAGAAGAAATTGCCTGCAGGCCAACAAGTAAAATGCAAGAAGAAAGCATTAATTAAGATCACATACTGAACTTTAAATAATTAGAAAGAAAATATTGTGTCCCCAAATACGAAATGTATCCATGGTCTCTTTGTCATCCCTCTTAAAGAGTATATGAAATTTACATCATGCTTTTAATATAAGGTGAATAAGCCTGTCATATCTTCCCATTTAATAAAGAGTTGCAAGAGGCAGCAAAGAAATCTGAAAGCTTATTTTCCACATATCTTTTAAAGTACACATTGAGATCATGGCCCCACTGAAATGTGCAGCTGGGGGAGAGCACAAGTGGGAGGCAAACAGTGCAGCTGGAAGCAATTTCTCCAGCATCACGCCTTGGCCTGGTCAGGGCTGCTTTGGCCCCAGAGCAAAGTGGTCATTTAAAATCATATGTAGAAAAGAGTGTCATTCTGACCACACTTTTCCTTGTGAGAAGCTCTAGAACAACAACCACCTGCTCTGACCTACTGCAGCCTGCGCAGTCCTCTCATGCTACTGTTGTCAAGAAATTACTTACTGATGCCACAGCCATATAAGATTCCCAATCCCAGCCTTGTCCTATCAATGTGCTACTCCTTACAGGTTTCAGTCAGCTCTTGACGAGGGCTGGAATCTCTCTTTTTAACCTGAAGCCTTCCGAAGGTTAACTGCCACAGCCAGAGTGAGGAAGACAGTGGCTATGGCAAACATTTGCAGAGCAATACCAATACTGAGCCTACTACAGTTGCTCAAGCCCCTGTTTCACCACTAGCTGAGCAACTCACAGTGTTAGGCCAACACTATCTACCCAAGATAAATGAAATGAGCAGCTTTACAGCTGAAGCTACACAGAAACAGGGTATGTGTTTTCCACTCTTAAGCATTTCAGAAATGTTCCTGGGGGGATACGCATCCATTTAGCCATTGCCTTGATTTTTCATTAAAAAAAAGTTGAAAGTATTATCTTAATTCTGCAGGGTAGTTCCAAATTTCAGGGGGGTTGGAGAGTCAAAAGAAAAGTGCTTCTCTATTAACACAGAGGATGGGTGAGGACCTGAAGGCTGCATTTCAATACCACTCCCTGATGTGGGAATGAGAGGTCAACCCCTTGCCATAGCTCAGCCATGTCCCAGAAAGCATCAATGGACAGAGAGCAAACTTTCCAGGTAGCTTCTGATTTTGAACATCTGGGCAATCATAATGATTTCAGTGGGGTATTACATATTTCAAAAGAGAAAGCTCTATTGGACGTGACATGCTGGATAACACAGACCATCCCATCCCATCCCATCCCATCCCATCCCATCCCAT
>VZRQ01009571.1:418469-479860 GCA_013397975.1 Machaerirhynchus nigripectus
CCCACCCCCCCGCCCTGCCCTGTTAGCCAGTGATTTAACAAACTGAATCATTGCACTGAAGCACACGGAGTGAGCGGCTTAAGTGGAAGCTTTCTCTGAAATGCTCTTTATTCCATCCCAGAGCACACTGTGTACTCTCGACATCTACTCACATCACTACATCAACTGCTTTCAAGTATTAAACAAGATTGAATACCAGTGTACAACAAAATAGAAATTTGGCATGCCAAAGTGCAATGCTCTGACATTTAGCAGGGTTATGGTTTTCTAACTTGAAAAGTTCTTGTTTATATTGCAGTCAGAGCACCTCAAAGGCTTTTAGAGGGCTGGGGGAACATCGCCCCACAACAGATCCCTTCTGCTGAGGAAAAGGTTTCATGAACTGTGTTCGTTTACCAGCAGCATGTTAAGGAAGAAAATTGTACAGCCACATGTCTGGGCTTGAGGCACCAGTTTGTGGTAGTCATGATCTGCAGGAGGTCTTTGTCTTTCCAGAGGAATAGCAGCAGCTGCTAGACAACCACATTGCACTGGGACGTCAACGGCGAGCATCAGATTGAGCAGTCATATTTAACCTTAGGAACTCTGTGATGACTAAAAGATGTTGCCTTTGTCGGCTGATGCCTTCATTAGCTGTTGCCAAGGTTTTTCTTGTAGGTTGGAGTTCCAGGAGCATCATGACTGGGTGCAAACTGGCTCAACAGTTCCCATTTCTTCTGTGCAACTGCATGTCTCTTCCTCTCCACCAAGGTTTTAAAGGGAAATGCAGGAAGACACATGTACAGAGTGCCCTGCCTTGTGACTCTGACATGTCATCATTCATTTACAGGAGGAAAATTGAAGGGGTGGTGGTGTCAAAAAGGATGTGCCTAATTAAGATTTTCTGAATGTCTCCTTTGCACTCTGGAGCCAGAGGACTGCACGCAAATCACACAGAATGTTATGAAGAAGATAATACTGAATTGGAACCAACCAAGTGTAAAAATTATGACTTCTGCCTACTCTAAGGTAAAAATACATCTACAAATAGCTAGTTCTAAGCTTAGGTGTGTTTGTGTTTAAAAAAGGAAAAAAAGGGGAGGACAAACATCAAATACTGAAGAAAAGCTATCATCAGCACAAATATACTTGTCATTGTAATGTATTTTCCTTAAACAAGCAAAATTGAATCCTACGTAGCCCATCTCTTACCTTATTCTATTTGTCTGTACGGTTCTAAAAAGACAATTATAAGCACTATTAAAGCATAAAATACACCAAAGCCGTCATACCTTACTCATTTCAGGTCTAATTTCCATTTCCAGCCCACATATACCTGCTGTTTATCTCATTCATTGCTGTAAATTATGTGCATCAGCATCAGTGCAAGTAACTGATGACGCTGAGATCACAGCTGTGCTGAATTCTAATCAAGAAATTATTTTTCACCACCTAAAGTCCCCTCCACTCCTATTTCCTTCTTCCTCGAGTAAAAGAAGACAGGAAGCCTAATTCTGAAGATATAATTTATTAAAGACCAGAAATATGCTGGGATTGTCAAAGCAGCTGAGGCTGGACATGGTGATCTGGGAATCCCTTTCGCCCTGGTACCGCCATGGTTCCAGCAGACCTAAGCATCATAGGATGAGTCCTTCTTGACAGAAATAGGTGAGGGTGCCCATTGAAATGCTGGAAGCAAGTCTGTGGGGAACATAACCAGGGTCAGCTTCTTCCTGTTATGCCAGCTGTGTTGCCCACCACAGTATGGGACCAATTCACTCTGGCCAGTCTCCAAATGCACAGTGACGCAAGACTCAATGAAGATTCTTCATATTTTTCAAAGTGTTTCTGCACCATCCATTACTTTCGTTTCGGATCAGCTCCAAATGAATAATCTGACATGACTGTTGCTTGGCAAAATGTAATGAGTGTCTGTGGAATTTCATATCTTGATTTGACAGTGATTTGTGGGTTTGCTTTTAAATCTCTAGGCTGTTTGGGGGTTGTCATGCAGAACCCGGTGTGAATTCCCAGTGTGGATGAGCTACGCCTCGGCTTTAACACAACCTTCAGGGGCAAATAACACTGAGTTTTTTCATACTCCCAATAGGGATTCAAAATACTACATTTAATCCAGATCAGGATTAATCAAAAGAGCTTTAAAATGAAGCTCAAATGCATCTGCTGGGTTTTACCTATCATTACAATGTGAGGTCAAGATTTACGTGCCTATGTCAAGAGCAAAAAATCGATAATGGCCCTTTGGATGACCCTACTGTGAGATTAAAAAGGCAAGGAAACCTGAAACCTGGCCATCCACCACTCTCCAGTTACACTGGCGCGTGTGGCAGGGCTTGCTGTCCTCGAGTCCAGCCTTCAGTAGTCTCAGCTGCATGTGGCAAGGGAAAAGCTTCAGGAATCCTGCTGGGTAGGATACAGCCAATACATCTGCAACACAGCCTGCGTACTCCAGACCCACATCTTAGATTTGGTCTTGCCTGGTAACGGGTGTGCAGTACGTGTGTGTGTGTGTGTGCGTGTGTGTGTGTGTGCGTGTGTGTGTGTGTGTGTGTGTGTGGTAACCTCTTTCTTGTGACACAGGGAACATTTAAAGTAAACCCCACAAATGTATTTGTTGAGGCAAAGCTTAAAGGTACGAGAGCAGGGCCTAAATTGCCAAATGTTTGAACAGACTGGGGAATGAGATACTGGAAAGCAGTGCTGTGGAAGGGGATCTGGGGGTCCTGGCTGATGGCAAGGTGAATCTGAGTCAGCAGTGCCCTGGCAGCCAGGAGGGCCAGCTGTGTCCTGGGGGCATCAGGCACAGCATGGCCAGCTGGGCAAGGGAGGGGATTGTCCTGCTCTGCTCTGCACTGGGGCAGCCTCACCTCAAGTGCTGGGGGCAGTTTTGGGTGCCACAAGATAAAAAAGTTAGGAAACTATTAGAGAGCGTCCAAACGAGGGCAATGAAGATGGTGAAGGGCCTTGAGGGGAAGCCGTATGATGAGCGGCTGAGGTCATTTGGTCTGTTCAGCCTGGAGGAGACTGAGGGGAGACCTCATTGCAGTGTGCAGCTTCCTCATGAGGGGAAGAGGAGGGTCAGGCACTGATCTCTTCTCTGTGACAGGACCAGTGGCAGGACCTGAGGGAATGGCCTGAAGTTGGGTCAGGGTAGGTTCAGGCAGGATACTAGGAAAAAGTTTTTCACCCAGAAGGTGGTTGGGCACTGGAACAGGCTCCCCAGGGAAGTGGTCATAGCACCAGCCATAGCACAGAGTTCAAGAAATGCTTAGGCAATACTCTCAGGCACATGGTATGTCTCTTGGGGATGGTTCTGTGCAGGGCTGGAAGCTGGACTTGGTAACGCCTATGCAGGGCCTGGAGTTGGGCTCAATGATCCTGGTGGATCCCTTCCAACTCAGACTATTCTGTAAAATTCTGTGGTTGTGTGAATTTGTTGAAGAAGGGGCGTTTTAAACACGTTATAATAGGATTGCCTCAGGCAGCAGTGACAGTGTTGCGAGGGGCACTCTGGGAATTACTGTATATAACAAAAATGAAAATAGAATGCGAGAAATGCTGACCACCCGTACCAGTGCAGCACTGACATGGGCATGCTAAAGCTGTATCACCCTCAAATGCTCCTGTTTCCTCACAAGGCAGCAGCGGGGCTTAGGTTTCAAACGCGGGCCGCGATTTTGTCACCAGAGTGCACATGGGTTTCTGCAGGGCTCCCTAGTATCTTCGGATCTCTCCTCGTTCCAGGGTCCCCGCAGCGCAGCACCTGCAGACTTACACACGTGTGAACCTCAGCCCATTCCGTAGAGGCTGGGAAAGGCCCCGTTCCTGCGATGGGCACCTTCCCCCGCCCCAGGAGGGATGCTCGCTCCTTGCCTCCCCCTGAGCTCGCTCTCCCCAGGGACCGGTGCCGTGGCTCCTGCACGGCGCAGGAGCTCACGTAGACACCAGGCGCGGAGAATCGGGATGAAATTACCTTCATGCATAAAACATGGCATGGCGACAAAGGGACGGCAGGGCCTCGGTGGCCGCCCGCCGCATCCTGCCGGCGGCCCGGAGGTTGGCCGGGGGTTGCCGCAGGCTCGCCCGGCGGGGAGCGGGCCGTGCCAGGTGGCCCCGGGGACGGGCGGCCCCTCGAGCCATGGACCTGTCGCCGTGCCTGCACTGGGTGCGGACGCGGCTGTGGCGCTGCAGGGTCAGGCGGAGGCAGTTCTGCAGTAAGTGTCGCGTCTCGTCTCCCCGCGCACCTTCCCCCTTTCCCACCCCCTCGCCTGTGCCCTCGGTGCCTGGCACGCATCCCACACCATGGAGCGAGACCCTGCGGCGGCGCTGAGCCCACCTGCCGTCCCCAGGTCCGGGGCGCTGAGCTTTGCTGCTGAGGGCGCGGCCATGGCTCCGTGCTCCCGTCAGCCCCGAGGCGGGGCAGCCCCGGCTGAGCGGGGCCCTGCCGGCTGGAGACCGTCTTCGGGACGGGATGGTTTGAAAGGGCCCCTTCCTAACACGGCTGAGCACTTTTTCACTTCTCTAAGAGAGTTTTAAGAAGACATGGTTTGTGGGGTGAAAGGGGAATAAGGAAAAATGCACAGTAATACCCACTCTTTTTTTCGACCAGCTGAGGGAATCAAAAAAGTTTGATTGGAAGGAACATAACCAGATCCGTGGTTTGTGAAGTATCACAGTGCAGACAACACTCTGAACCTGACCACTCCTTTGTCTGGTTAGAAACCATGCACATCACTGACGTATCCGTGTGTGTCTATATATACGAACACATATATGTATATAAATGTATCTGTAGCCTTACTCTAAGTTGCTGGGGTATATTATTCACCATTTCACCATGGTTTTACTGGAGGCAGTTTGCTTGCCTTCCCTGACAGACCGTATATGTGGAGATCCAGCCACTCCTAGCTGATTTATTCAGGCTCCCTTTCAGCTGGCACCTTGGAAAGAAATGCTGCCAGCAGTTCTGCAGAGACCCAGAAAAAGGGTAATGTATCTGTGACGACTGAGGAAATGGAGGGGATTTCTTTGGTTCAGTCAACTGTAGTGTCTAACCACTCAACTGTAGTGTCTAACCACTCCTGAGGAGATGCAGTGCAATGGCTTGGGAGGATGGGCTGGGTTGGCCTGCCAAATGAAGCATCCTTTCTCCCATCAAGGTGATATATTGTGAAAGGGATCTTGGAATGAGAATGCCATTAGGAATACATTGCAAAAGGATTAATATGATAAAATGAGTACGCTGTCTGTCAACTCTGCATGAAGTTCATGTCATTTCAGTATCCTTGTTGAGCCATGGAGATAACAAGGTCTGTTTGAATTTTTCTAACTCACAGCATGGCAGTACAGACAAGAAACTCTCACAGCTACCTTCTTAAATATTGTTTGGCCATGAATCCAACTCCAGTGTGCCTTTCAGATGCAAAATATTACTGGTAGATGTCAGAAAGACTGATTTTCCTAGTTGTCAGTTGACTGTACACCCTGTTCACTGGTTTTGAATGCTTGCACCTTTGTGAGTATTTTGGTCAATTTTCTGGCTGTTAATGAAGTAGAAAAATAGAAACAGTCTTGTTTGCTGTCTACTTAGGATCACATTCACCTTTTCCATATGAAGTTCCCTACTCTTTAAAAATACATATTTGGCAGATAGTTTGCAAATGTGTATGGAAACTTCTTGCCACAAATATTCACTTTGAGCATTAATTATCTTGTGAATACTTATGTTCCTTACTTGTGCTGTCCTATGAGTTAATAAGAACTACTGCCAAATGCACCACTTAGCTGGAGCTCTAAGAATGAGAAATTCGAGAACAGCAGATGCTCTGAATAATTGAAGGAGGTTTCTTTGGTTGACAATGGTGCTATCTTTGTGCATCTCTCAGAGCCCCTCTCTTTAGTTGGCCTCTGCCTTAGGGAAACATTGCAGCACTGAACCAAAAGAAAGGGATAAAGATTTTTTATTTTTATTTGTTAATGAGTCTGGAAAATGCTAATCACTCAGACGAGTGTTTGTTGGCTTTGTTACTAGAAATAACTTCTGGCATCTTTAATTAGGTTGCTTTATTCTGCATCAGTGAAGAAGCACAGCTTTCTATGATCTGTGCTGAGGCCAGTCCTGAAGAAGGACTGCTCATTGCAAATTCCTTGTGTACAGATTCAGTTTGTCCTCTTTAGCTGCCTTCTGCTGAGGCACGGCAGCAAAACTGCTGCTATTACAGGAGACGTGCTAATCCTCTGTTTAAAAATGTGCAGTTCAGAATTAAAAAAAAAAAAATCTGGTGAGGAAGCTACTGCTGGCTGGTTTTCGAAGTCTCTACGAGCACAGGCTGTCATTGTACCTCCTTGTTAAGGCAGCCATTCAAAGAAACAGCCGGGGGACTCTGCAGTCCTTCTGTGCCTGCCCTTGTGGCCTCATTTTACAGCCGAGTCCCTGAAGGAAGCTCCCTGCAGGCACGTGTGCTCATGGCAAAAACACTGCTTTGAACAAAGGCACGTTTTCAAATAGAGAGCAATAGTTTCCTCATTTTCCTCACTGCCTGGCTGGATGTGGCTGTCCCTCCGACCAAGGGGAAGCAACTGCAGCTGGCACCCGAGAAGCCCTCTGGGAGGCTTCTGACATTCACAGAATTAATTCTCCGTTTTCACCTCACAGCAAGGGCTGGTTCCAACAGGGAGACATTGGACAGAGAGTGTAAGTTCATTATACTGCTGTAAAAAAATGACACTGGAAATACTGAAATCTGCTTTTCCTCTGGACACTCCTGTGTCGATGCAGATGGAAAAACCTTGCGAAGCTTTCCTGGAGCGGTTCATCCACAGCATCTCAGTCTCAATGGGCTCTCTGAGGTCTCATACAAGCTGGCCTGCATTTCCTTTCATTTCCACTGTCCCAGCCACACATATGGTTCATGAACCTTGTAGGAACTTGGGGTCTCCAAAACTGCTGCCTGGCTGCTGGGTTTGATTGAAGCTGGCCAGTGGGTTAAAAAGTATTAATAATCACTGCACATAATGTTTCATTAGGAAAACAGGCTGATAGGTCCTGCTCATGCCAAGGCTGGAAGCTGAGCTTGGATCATGTTAGTAATAACTGCATGGAGCAAGTCTTAAAACTGTGTTGTGAAGAGTCTGAAAAGCAGCTGTTTGCTGCTACTCCCCAAAATGTACTTGGCTTCTGTCCACCAATGCATGTCAAAGCCCTGGGAATCTGTGGGGAGGAGGTTTCTTTGGGTTTTCCTGAATCTTAGCAGATGGGGCTTGCACAGAAAACATTAAGAGTTCACACTGAGAGAAAGGATTGTATGTCCCTGACACAGGACAGCGAACAGGGAAATTCTGCTGGCTGTGTGGCCGAGGGTTGTTTTGGATGGCTTTTGCTGGCTTGCCATGCCAGCCCCATACTCAGAGGCTGCAGTGTCTCTGGTCATGAGTGGTCTCTGCAGTTCTGTGGGGTTGGGCCTGTCTGTACCTCTTCACATATTGCTGAAAGCATTTGGTAAAAAGCAAGAGCTGGGGAAGCCACAGCAGAAATATTTAGTGACTTGTTTGGAGCCACAATCCCAGCTGGGGTGTGGGGCAAGATACAGGGTGTCTGTCCACATGCTCACCCCTTGAGCACAGGCCACCCACAGTACTGTGATGGGTCTGGTTCTGGGTCCAGGTCCATGTCTGGGTCCAGCCCTTGCCAGCACTGACTATCATCAGCACAAACTCATCCTGGAGTGCTGCCAGCTATCTGGGATCCGGCCATAGTGTTTATTGTGCAAGGGTGGGCCTAAAAGGCTGTATCCTCTGGTGCTAATGTACTTTCACAACCTGTAACATTTAGGGAAGGAATCGATGGCAAGCCTTAAATCAAATCTCGTTAAGTATTCATCGTTAGCCACACTTTCTCCTCTCCAGCAAAGCCTACTAAAGTAATGTTGTGAAGAGTCCTTTATTATTTCTGATCCAAACTGGCTGTGCAATTTAGACAGGAAAAGGTCTGCTTTGTATTTCAATTTGTTTCCAACTGAAAAAAAATCAATTGCCACAAAAAATCTGAGAAAAGAAAGAAACCAGGAGGAAAAACATCATGTGTAAAAGAAAAATGTCAAAGCATTACTTGTACATGAACTGCATAGCCTCACAATATGAAAATTTACCTTATTTTGTGGTATGTGCAGTTGGTTTCTAGAAAAACACCCCAACATGTCACTGGCGTTAGGGAAAGCAGGCAAGGGTATTGTTTATATTCATAAATGGAAATAATTTTTAAGCTAACAGATGAGTCTGGATTTAAACTACACTTAAACGGTAATAAAAAAAAGAGTGCACTGTTTATCCTACTCATTCTTGGTAATAGTATAATTTAAAATTATGCTTTTGTTTTGGAAAGAGAGAAGGGGATTGTTTTCCTGCAAAAGAGTATGCTTTAGGCAATACTGGATACAAGAGCTGTACTTTTCTTCTTACCTCAGGGAAATATTCTTTGGAAACATAGTGTTACCTGAAGGCATGTGCCCCTTGAAGTGCTGTGATACTTGTGTGGGCAAAAACCCTTTCCTCAGAGGGGTCCTTTCAGGACCAGTGGAGATTGATGGATTTCAAAACCATCCAAGGCACAGCTCTTTGTCCCCTCAGACCTTTGACGTGTGGAAAGAAGAATATGCAAGTATGACTAATGTTCAGCCACGGCTGTGAAAAACCTCTTCCCACAGAGCTTTTGTTAATTCTGTGCCCGTGCGATACTTAGACTCGATCCTTCAATGACTGGAAAATCATAATGGGATTCAAAGTACATTTTGAATAATGATTAAAGTACTGAGAATTTCACATCAATATGTCTCTCAAAACAACCTCAAGAACATTTGCATGGTTTGTTTTGTTTTTCTTAGTATCGCCCCTCGACCATTCATTTTTTGGTGCATTTAAGAAAAGGTGGAACTTTTTTGTCATTATTCATTACAACCAGGGAACCTGAGAGCTTAATGGTGAGTCTGCAGCAGACACCTGGCACGGCAGCTGGTGACGAAAATGTAGTAGGTACCTTTGTATAACATGCAATAATTCACACGTAACAATAGTAAGAATTCCAAGGAAATAGGTGATGACTGCAATTACCTGAGGAAAAGAGACAAAACCTTTGGTAACTTAAACCAGTAGTAGACTGTATTTTGTTTGTTGTGTTTTACCTCTTCCTTTAGAAGAGGTCCTTCCTTATACTTTGCCTTATTATGATATGCTTAACATATAAACCCTCCTTCATGTCATCCTTCTGGATGCAACAAAACCTTAGCTTTTCTCAGCTGAATTATCAGCAAATCTGGTGACTCTGATGCAGAAGGACAGAGGTCTCGAACCCAGTGTCAGTTAAGAGGTACTGTGCTGGTGCAATAGCTCTTATTGGGACAGCAGTACTGCTCCTCACTCTCATACAACACAAGCTTACAGGTGTCCTGGGAAGCCTTGCCAAGGATGCCTGGAGCTTAGGAGGCAACTGCTGAATGAAAGGAAGGTGCTCAGTCACCAGCCTTTTCCCAGCACTTGTAGGACTTAGGATGAGTTTCACCTGGGTATAAAACTATGCTTGCCAAACGCTAGGGGCAGTGCAACGAAGTAGTAACTCTGCCCGACAGCCAAATGTTTCCCTATTTCCTTGCATTGAAACTGTTACGTTCATAAAGTGAGGACTTCATTGTTCTGCTGAACATTCTTAAAACCCACAAGCCCTACATTTCCAGAGCAGGCTGCATTACCTAATGCCTTGCGCTAAATAGCTTTGGTAAAATAAAATCCATACATAAATCCAAAGGAATTAAGTCCCTGAGTGGGCCTAGGGCCAATGTCATTAAAATCCCTTAGACTGTACTTAGAGGTGGAGTGTGAGCCTTGCACTACCTCAGGGAAATGGGACCTGCCCCACCACATCTTCTCCCAAGAGGAGGGCACAGCACGACCTCCAGGTCTGAGCATAACACCCTCAGCTCCTGCTCTGAAGACAAAGGGAATGGAGCAATCTGGACATTTTATACTGCCATATCACTGCCTGCTCCTCTCCTCCCTGAGAACTGTATGGGCCTAATCTAGTCTCAAAATTTTACGTGGATAAAATTAGTCAAGATAAATCCCTCTTGCAGTGATCTTCTAAAGAGGGTTTCAACACTTTTTTACAAAATAGGTAAGGATTTAGCAGTCACCTGAAAATAACAATGAGCTGTTCCAAAGCTGGTCATTTAAACAGAGTGGTTATAGTGTCCACAGCACAGGCACCAGCGACCCTGTGCCAAAAATAATGGCTACTTTTGTTAAGCCTTTTAGCTCTGTTAATCCTTTTGATCAGAGTAGCGAGCGATATATATTGGAAAATTAAGCTGGAAAGCAAACAGCAAATGATGAGAAGGAACAGGCTATGCCTGTGCAGAGTGGAGGACATCAGGGCAGAAGAAATGCACAAAACACCTAAGAGCTTTAAAAGCATTAGTGCAGTCACCAGACATGGAGTGGCCACTACACTGAGCAGCTGGTTTGAGAAGTCCAGAAAAAGCATGTAACTTATATTTTAAAATATGAAAAAAACCCACATTTAGCCCTTGACACATGAAAACTTAAACCCAAACAGGATAAATATGTCACTGGTCTAGATGCTGTGGCATGGTGTTTGTGATGAAATGGTTTTTAATACCTTGGGGATTATGATCCTGTGCCATAGGTAGAAGCTGCATTTCTCAAAGCTTCCGAGAGCTGGTGGCAGCTTTCCAAGAAAGACATCGGATCCTGAAGTCCTCTTTGCAAGTCACCTTCAAAAACCAGCGTGGGCTGCAGTCGCCCACGGCTGAACTCTTGTACCTCTGCAAGAACTGGGTGTTGCTCTTGAGGAGAATCTGAGTTACAGAACTATTTGTAAAGCATTGTATTAAATAATGGAAAGCAGCTACTTTCTAAGTGATGGACAGCTGTAAGGAAGATCCATATGCATCACACAAATTCTGGAGCAATACAGACCTCCAGTGACATACTACTATCATGCTATTAAAATTGAAAAATACTTTTCACTTTACTTAGAGTTGCCAAATTTTTTGAAGTGAGCTCTTCACTTCTAATTTTCATATCTGTTGTTCCCCAACATACCCAAACAAAAGGTGCTTTCATGTTTGTGACAAGCAAAGCTCTCCACTTCCAAACATGTTACACTGCTTGCTCTGATGCTGAAATGAAATTGCTGGGGTAAATTCTCTGCATGCAAACTAGCATATTCTAAAACAGTACAGAAATGAAGCTCAAATTTCCAGTTTTGTTTTTAACATACCGATTTTAGAACACCAGGACGAAACTTTAAAAAAATATTAACGTATTCCAATTATTAAGGAAAATATCTGCAGTAAAGTAATAGCAATAATCTTGTCACCAAGTTTGCAAAACTGCTTAGTAGGAGTATCTTTTATACTTTTTTGTATGTACTTTTTTTTAATGTACTTTTGCATAAGATGAACAGTCGTAATGCTTTCACACAACCATGCTCCAGTGAAACTAGGCCCTTTTATTTAATATAAAATGTGAGATAAAATTCTAATCCTTATATTAAAACATCTTCTGTTGCATTCACCAAATCTCAACAGAGTAGCAGATAGACCCACAGTTAGGGAGGAGGGCTATGCAGTGCAGAAGTGTCTCCCTTTCCCACTCCTGGTCATCCACAGAGTGCAAGAAGATTGGCTTCTTCTAGCAGCAGAAAACACAGACAGGGACCTCAGAGTCTGGCCAGGTCAGAGGAATCATCTTGTGGAAAATATGGAAGATAAAGTAACTCCCACTACCAGCTTTACCCTACTTACCCTTTCTATTTAAAACCTGTATTGAAGGGAGTTCGGTATCTGAGAGGGTTTAGTTTTGGGAAAGGGATGGGCTGATGCATAATTTAATCATTTCTGGTTTGGAGCGGCAGTACAAAGCCAGGCTTTTGCATTGAGTTCCTAAAATCTAACCCAAAAATGTCAAATCACCTTGAAGAAGAAAAAAATAAACTTCTAAGAAGAATGTAGACAGAGCAATTCAGTTTGCCTATAATTTCTTGTATTTCCTTTGCTTTTCTAGTGCAAGAGTGCTGGAGAAATCCAGTGTAATTTAAAACTTAACTAATTAATATTTTACCTACACATGCATGTGGGGGTGTTTTAATATACTTAGATACTCTTTAGAAACACTGAAGCATTGCATCGAGTTTTTCAGCTGGATTGGAGAAACTACCACATTTTATTATAGAATCGTAGAATATCCTGAGTTGGAAGGGACCCATAAGGATCATCAAGTCCAACTCCTGGCCCTGACAGGACATCCCCAAGAGTCACACCATGTGCTTAAGAGCATTGTCCAAATACTTCTTTAACTCTGTCAGGCTTGGTGCTGTGACCACTTCCCTGAGGAGCCTGTTCCAGTGCCCAAACATCCTGTGGTTCAATCACGGAATGGTTTGGTTTGGAAGGGACCTAGTTTCAACCCCCCTGCCATCTTCTTGATGCTAAGATGAGTGTTAGCTGATGATATCTCTGTAATGAAAACTGTCATTCTATTAGTCCTTTTTACACACATGAGGTAAGCCCACAGCTCTTGAGTGAACTATTTATTGCTCATTAACACTGTGCTTGTGGTACTAAGCTTGTTTAAGCCATTTCCGATTGCCCTTTGTACAATCTCATGAGCTGGTGTGACTGCTAACACGGACTGGCTTGGGAGCTTGACTCAGGCACGTACTTTCATGGTGCTTCCTATGCACTTGTACTGGGAAAAAAAATTAAATTATTGCAGCACCAAGAAGATGGTTAGCTGCTGAATATTGAGAAGTGTACTGCCATGGCCCCCGACAGGAGAGACCTAAAGGAGGATCGCAGAAAAATCCCATTTCTTTGCAATATGCAGGTGGGATGCGGAGCTAATCAGAGCAGCCCAGCCAGCCTGGGCTCTCTCTGACGTGTGGCTGGAAGGCTGTAAGCTGTCAGGGGATAAAGGATAAGGAGAAGAGCATCACAGCATTTTGCCAGGTCCATTTTGTGGACCCCCTGCACAGGGACCAACAGCCACAGAGAAAGGCAGCAAATGTGAAGGGAGGAATTTCCACAGGAGATGCTTGGTTCACAGACTGGTGACTGTGAGCCTGCCGTGCTGTACTTCCCTCCTAGCTGATGGGCCAGCCAGTGGAAGGGAAGGATGGACTTCTCCAGAAGGTGCCACGCCTCACTCCAAACTGAAATGCTTTCTGCTTAGGTCATTTGCTTGGAAAAGTTTTTAGGTGCTTACAAAGTTATACTCTCCCCTTCTTCACTATGCATTTCTGTGGGGTGGGGAAGAGAGGACAGGGAATGTCAGTACTGATGCTTCCTCGAGCAGCTCATAGCTTGGGCAGATGTTGCTTGGTTACACTCTGTGAATAATTTTCACAGTTTGCATTACAGTCACAAGGGGAAGAGATTTTGAATACATATATAAATCAGAGCTGAGATTGCAGGAAACAAGTTGGTAGATTTTGAAACAAACAAATGCATATAAAACTGAGTCCCTGCCAGCCTGACTAAGCCCCAACTATGGCACCTGAAAAAACACTTGTAACTTGTTTAGTGACATTTTCCTCGGTTGCAGGTCCTGATGGCACAGGTTGGGTCTGACAATGCAGCTGAGCTGGTCAAAGCCAGCCACCACTGGAAGCTGTGAAGAGAAATCACATTAGCAGGTTTAGACCCTCAAGAGATGTCAAAAACTCAAAATCCCTTTGCAAATATCGGCAGAAGGTACCTGAATACCTTTGATGAGCATGAGTTTGCATGCTTCCCCTTGCTAATCGAGGCAGGTCCCACCAAGAATATGATGTGTATTTAACACCAGATTGGGTTGTCAGGAAGGACAAAGATTGCTTTTTCTCTCAGACCGGGGACTGGGATGAGTCCTGCTTGCCCTGCTGAGCCCTTGACCGCTCAGCTATCTGTGCAGACATCTGTGTGTGAAATCCATGTCACCCCCACAGCCCTGGCTCAGGACAGGGGCCCAGGGAAGCCAAGGAGCTTCCAAAAAGCCGTAAGTTCATCAAGAAGAGGTTTAGTTCAGGGCAGGAGATAGGAGTGATCCTTCTCCCATGGAGAAAGGGTCTCCTTTACAGCCGTTGCCTGCCTCCTCTGTTATCAGCACATCAATATTTTACATGAGTACTCTGGAAGCACAGTGAAATGTTGTTTCTTAAAACCATGGTTATTTCTAAACCCACCAATAATGTTCAAGCACTACCCAGCCAAAGGAAGAGCAGGAAAAACACTTCCCTTTGCAGCAGGTCTGCATGGTTTCTGAAGGTGGGCCGGAGCTGGAGTGGAAGTTTGCCTGAGTCAAGTCTGAAGGATCAAACACTTAGAAATAGTCCCTCTCATTTTGGTATTTCATTATTGTATGGCTTCAGCGCAGCTATCACCTGCCCTCAAACTCCAGACAAGCGGCAGAAATATCAGCCCATGTTTTTCACATTTTTTACCTTGATTGGCAAAACAAGGGCAGCTTCAGTTTAAGTAAGCATTGGTAAGGTACCTGGCCTGGGTTTGGTCTGCAAACCCTGAAAAAAATCCTGATTATACAGGAAACTAACTTGATGATCTCAAAAAAATGTACTACAGTGGGTTTTTTTCTACCCTTTCTAACAGTCATTATCACCAGGTTTGTTACACCTCATCATTAGCTAAGAACAACACAGTCACGTATTATTTGTGAGTCAGATCCGTCATTTGAGGTCAGTCATTACTACTGACATTAAAGTTCTCACTATTTTAAAGATACATTAAAAAAAATGCTTTGGTCCTTGTGGCATCTTAAACCTGTTGCAGTCAATTTGATATATTAAAATTATGGGAATTTGGGTGCTATTGTTATATTGCCATTTGTATTTAAATTTTTTCCATTCAAATACCCATCAACAGAGGCTCTAAAAAGGTCAGAGGGAGGTCTGGTAGACTAAAATCAATCATTTCCATGGTGCTACCCTGATGAATTAATCGATTAGAAGTGTTTTCAAGGATCTTTTGTGCTACTTCCAACACTTGTGTGTTGCTAGACTATATATTCAAAGAGTCATGCTGCATGAATTAGCTTTTGTGGAGGATATGCCTTTCATTGCTTCTTTAAAAAAAGGGTATTTAGTTGGTTGCAGGAAACCAGTCTTGTTCAATGACTGCCTCCCTGGGTGTGTCTACATGAAGGCACTAGGCAAAGAAAACTCATACCAACAGAATTACAGATTATACTTCATATATAATGCATATTATATAAAAATGAGATTGTGTACATATTTTAACATACAAAGAAGATTTTAAAAACTATAGAAAGTGAGGAATGTGAGATAACTTGATGATGATTATTTGGCTAGTTGTGTTTCAACTCCAGGACAAGGGAGTGTTGTGATCTCTCCCTCCATCTTTATATGACATAGTGTCCTTTTCCATGTATCGAAAGCTATGCAGCTCTTCTCTCTCATACACACGTTAAATTAAGCCCTGAAAAAATTATTAGTAGAGTATTATCTCTTCTGGGACTATGGCTGAAGATCATAATCTTGTTTATCTGGCACAGAGAAATATGGGCATTACCTTTGTACTATGACACAATTATTTTGGTATTGCCTTAATTAGCAACCGTAACTGCTAATTAAAATGAAAACAAGGTACTTTGTGTCTCAGGTATTTTCATTAAATGTAATTTCCTTTAGAAAAAACGAACAGTGGCAAAACCAGATTTCAAGGCTCTTCTAAGCCTAACCTTTTTCCAGCATGGGCTTGGTGTGTGCATGTGACAGTAACGTGAGCAAGGTGGCCGTGCTGTGTGCACCGAGGGCTGGCAGGCTGCTCTGGTGGGCACACCCATGGGAGGGGGGGACCTTGGGGTGCTGTACCTCCCCCTGGAACGGGGGAGCTGCCCTTCCGCACAGCCCTGGAGAATCCCCCTCCTGAAGTTGCTGTCTACTCTGATTTTTCATTTTTTTTGCAGGTTTTGCTCTTGCTGTTGATGAAAAATAAAAGCTCAAAACCCTCTTGCTGTGGTGGCAGATGGGATTTGGGGGGCATTTACTCCTTCAAGGCAAAAATGTGTGTCCAACTTATGATTTCATTTGTGTGGAAACGTTACAGTGTGTCTGGGGCAGAGATGCTGAGTTGTTTATGCCAGACCTCTCTAATCAAGCTCTCCATAGAAAGTGCCAAAAATGAAGCCGTTTTTTTGTCTCTGTTACTTCACGGGAATTGTTCAGTCACATAGAAACAGTATGTCTGAAGAGAAATATGCAGGTTGGTATTGCAAGTATCCAATTGGAAGCAGGATAAGGCTCAATAAATGCAAATCAATTGCATGCATGATAAACCTGTATGTGCTGTTAAATCCACTTGAATTACTAACACAATATAGAGCAAGTCTGGTGGTCACGGCTCTTTGGTGGCACATTTTTGCTACAGCAAACAATCAGGGGATTGAGTGGTCCATGCTCCCTGCCCTGTGAGATAAACCTGCCGCCTTTTCCTTCCAGCCCCTGTGAGTCCCACCAGAGACGGTGACTGCTTAAATTCCCCACTGATGGGCTTGCAACTGGTTCATCAAAGATGCAGCACAAAATCCTAAAGTCTCCCAAAGGAATGTTTCCCTCTTTGAGGGGGAAGAGAATAAGGTACTCTAGGGGCTGGGACTTTCAGTGTGGTATATCTGGTGCTCAGCTACCCCCAGATTATGTAGAATTTGGGACAATTTGTCCGGCATTTATGTCCTTGAATGTGAAAGAACCCAAAACAAACAAACCACCCTGTGAAGCTGAGGGAGAATGGTATAATTCTCCCATCCTTGGTTTAGAGGAGGCCATAAAGGGACAAAGGACTAAAACATCCTGCTCTGTCTGCCAAAGGTTAAACTTGCTGTGACCTCCTCAGTAACAATCACAGTCGACCCCTTTGAGGGAGCCTGTGTTTCAAGCCCACTGACAGGGGATCCAGATCTTCTCTCAGATGAAGCCAAACCCTGCTAGTTCTGCCTGCAGTCATTGCGGTTATTGCCAACGTTTCTGCACTCTCTTGGGTGTATCTCCTGTGCAGCTACATGAAACAAGAAATGGAGAGGTAACAATCCTTCTCAAAACTTAGATAGACTCTTCTTTTAGCCGTAGGTCACCAAAGTTTGGCTCCTACAGAGACCACTTTCATTGCAGGCTCACCCTCTGTTGGGCTCGAATCTCATGCCCACCTCCTCACAGATGATGTGACCTCCTGCCCACTAATTCAGAGGGACAAGTTTGTCTCTCTGAGGCTCTTCCCAAGCCATTACATAGGGTATAGAGAAACACGTTTGGGGAAGACAAGAGGACAAACCATCAGCAGCCTTACAAAAATGAGCCCCCAAGGTACTATGCCTGGGTGGACCAAGTCCAGCTCCCTTTCCTGACTCTGCAGAGGAAAAATTCCTGCCATGTTCCCAATGCCTTCCTGTTTGCTTTCTATAAGAAAGGCCACTGATGATCATCACAATGGGGTTTGCTCATAATATTTGTACAACATGACTCTAATACACATCATAATGTGACTGTTTTTGTCCCTAAGCATTACACAGCTTAATTTAGATGGAAAAATTAGCACAATTATCAACTGAAGCCAAAAAAGCCATGCTGGGATGCTGTAGTACATCAAATTAAAGCGCAAGATAGGCTAAATGAATATATTTTTGTTCAGATAATGTGTCAGCCTATAAGCAAGGCATTTGTTATCTTATGTGAGATGTTTTTCTGAGAGTTGTGATTTTTGTAAGAGAGCAGCTCTCCAACAGAGCAGAAGCATGGCCACTGCTGGTAGCTGCAACGTGGATGCTTTGTGCTGGCCCTGTACCTGTGCAGGCAGCCAGGCAGCTACCCACTCCCCAGGGACTGTGCATGTCCTAGAAACACCCATTTTCAGGCGGCAGAAAAGGATAAAAAGCATGAGGGAAGCAAAGTAGAGCAGTGAACAACACTGGGTACCAGGAAAGGGTTGCTGATTTCCTGTTAGCACTGCCCTGATCCTGCACAGTGAAGAGCTTTGCACACAAGTGGAAAGTAAATGCACTGGGATATGCAGCTGGAGTTATTCACGCTAGTGCTCCTCCACATTTGTGCGATTTGTACCTCCTTATTACTGTGGTCAAGGTTTGGCATAAACTGGAGGAAGCTGACTTTGGTCTTATTACCTTCAGTTCCTGATTTCATGCTCACTAGCCACAATAGTTTAATGCAAGTCCTGTCTTTTTCTGTCATTAATCTACCACCGATGTTGCTTTGTTAAGTACACAGAGAAGCTATAAATGGAGATGTCGATAGAAATGAATTTGTTAGCTTGTTTGAGTGAGCCTAAGTACCCATGACACTCATTAACACCCGGCTACATTTCCCTTTACAGGACAAGGCTTCTGGCACCATCCACCATCGTCTGTAAGCATCTATAGCTATGGTCCAGAAGCACTCAAACTATTTCGGACATGTTGCTAATTAAAGTCCAGAGCTACAAGAGATTTAGGTGGGACCAGCGTTCCTGACAATTGTAAATGTTGAATAACAAAGTTGCACAGCTGCTTTGTGCATGTGCCATACGCACATGCTGGTGGGTGTGTTAGAAGTCCAACAACCGACCCAGAAGACGCAGCTGCTCAGAGAAAATTGTGCTGTAGAGCTTAGGTTTTCCTGACTGAGCTCCATTAATGGGCTCTTTGTGGGAGTAGAGGAGTGCTGGGACAACAGCAGGGTGGACAGGACCACCATAAGGCCCATATAAATGGCCACATAAATGGCTTTATCCTGGGAAGGAGCCTCCTCCTACTGCCTGGGGACATGAGGCTGCTGCACTGAAAATGGTCTCATGTCTGAGAGGCGCTGAGATATTCGGCAGCCTCTCTGGAAGTCAGTAGTGAAGCTTCGTAGGGGTGAGCTTACTGGTGAAAATATTGTTGCCTATAACCCTTGAGGAGCTGTCCCGGTTTGAGACAAAATTCGGAGAAATGTCCGAATTTGAACGTCCTCTGATAGAAGGCAGGTTACAGCCACCTCTCCCCCACCAGGTTCGGGAAAGAAATTCCTCAGAGGAAAGTGAAGGGAAAAAAACCTATTTATTTAACAGACACAATGTGCAATGGGAAAAGAATAATGCTAAATAATAAAAACTCTTGCTGTGGAGAGAAACCTGGGAAGATTTTAAACTCCTTCTGTGGGTGTGGTCTTTCTCCTCCTCTTTGGAGCTGGGTTGGCCTGGGCCCACCTCCGGGCCTCAGTGGAAAGTTCTCCTGGTGTGTTCTGATGTTTTTGAAACAGTCAAGAAGAGAAGAAGAGAAAAAAACCCCAAAGTCCCAGCGAAAAAAGGTTTAACTCTCTGTCTCTCTCCAGAGAAACAGAGCCAAAAGCTGTTTGAAAAGCAAGAAGGATGCTTCTTCCGCTCTTGTCCCCGCTGCAGCTATCTCTGTGTCCTTGGAGCACCAATTGCTTTGAAAAGTTCATCTGGCTTTTTTTTTTCCCTTTCTCTCACACCCAGTTTTAAAGGCACAGAAAGGCACAAGAATCATGCCTGGGCATAGGGCAGGCAATATGGGATACATCATAAAGTCACCCCAAGAGAGGAGCTTTGGCTTGTCCGAGTCTCAATGCTGCCGGTGGACTGAGGAGGGCAGGTTCCACCTCAGCTGCACTGTAGGTCAACAGGCCTTGTTCTTTTTTATCTGGGTTTGGTGTTAGGTTTTTTAGCCTTTCCATCATGCACAAGCACAGAGGACAACACAAGCAAGCAGGTGAAATTCTGATTTCACAACACTTTTTGAGATCTTTGTAATAGGTTTCCACTGCACTTCACTTTTTTTTTAATCTGCTTAAACTTATGTTTGTAACAACTCTTGCAGAACTGAAAATATTCCTTCCCCTTTGTTCCCTCTGCCACTTCATTAGCATTGCAACAATAGTCACGAGGGATTCAGGACTGGTAAAATTAACTTCGGAGCTTCTTTTACTTCGGAGGATGATATAAAGACAGTGTTAATTGGTAACCTGAGTATTATCTGATGACCTACCACAAGTAGATTACTTATGGCTAGAAGATAGTATCGAGGTGTTGAAAGTAAGAACAAATGTTTGGTTTGGATTGGAAGGCTTCATGACAGACATCTGTGAGTGGTTTTATTTGCTAACTGCTGACGTTCAGTATTCAGGAATAGGAACACTTAGAGAGGAGAACCTGGAAAAGCCATGAATCTGCACTGTTGCTGAGATCTGTGGGAGGACTGGATGCCAGATACCAAGTACTAACTTTTTCATTATGTCTAATTATATAAACTGTATAATGGAAGGGTCAGGAATATAACCCAGCTCTTCTTAATTTCAGCATCTTCTAGGTCTGTTTTCTCACTGTGAGGTAGTTGCTCTGTCTGAAATAAGACTCCTGGCAGAAGAATAGGACATACTGTCACTCCCACATTAAAAGTGCTCAGAGCTAACAATGATGCTGGTTAATAAATTCAAAGCATCAAATTAATAGTTGCAGTGAGACAAGACTGAAGGGGACCTTCTCTTTTCAGCCTACAGATATAACTGAAAATGCAAAACACATGGTTTTGGGCACAGAAGCTCTTCTTTGGGAGGGAAGCAGCAGCATAAAACCAAGTCATATGTACTGGGAGTTGAGTAATACTGGAGAGTTTATCCTAGCAATACTAATCCTTTAGATATCTCAAGAGAAGAGCATGGCTTGTAACCATGGAGTAATGGGGAATGCTAGACAGAAAAAGGGTGATGAAATCATTAGCCCCCATCATACAGACAAGAAACAGGTAACTATCACATTAAGGGATCAACTGGGTTAAGACGTGGGAGAATTATTGTGTGCTATGAAATCAATTTCTCAATTGCATTTATTATTTTTTAATAATAGTAGAATTATGACTTCCATTTTCGCAGTCTAGTATTTGGAAATATTTTGTGACCTACATTAGGGTTTCTTTTATGTTCAAGATATGTCATGACATGCATCTAGAAAGGCCCTGCAGGATGAAAACAGAACCCAGATGCAGAGATTGCTGATATTGCAGTGGTGGAAAGAATAGCACACCAGCTTCCTGCTGTGCCCTGGGTAGACACATGGCCTTTGGGACGTTTTTCTATTTTAGGTGATTGGTGGGCACTCATGAGAGAGGAACTGATAGTGCTATTTTAACGCCCCGGTTTCAAGAAAAAGTCAACCCAAAAAGCCAGAACAGTTCCTGCTACAGCTACATCTTCAGCCTCAGTCTCAAATGTCCTCAACCCCAAAACTATCACAAGTGATCATTATAACTGGGTTCTCCTCTCTGCATGGCACTGTTTGAGTGCCTGGACCCAGTGAAAGGTGTGTGCTGAGTTAATGAGATTGACCAGGAATGAAGAACATTGAGACTGTACATGAAAGGGGAGGAAAGCCTGTTAGACTACTTAGATCCCAGTGAAACCATCACTGGCTGCAGCAGACTTAAAGATGAGCTTTTCTACTTGGTTCAACTGGGTTTTTGTAAACACGGATTTCTGTTTGATGGGTTCAAAGAGGAAAATGGTGGTAAGGGAAAGAATGCCTGCAAATGCCTTCTCCAAGCATTGACTTCTACCCATATCTATCTTTAAGCAGTGGGATGATTTCCTTTTCCCCCACTTTGTATTTTTTCTTTTTTTCTTTAAAGAGGGTGTTGCCAAGGGGTGTGCTATGACAGCAGCATCCTGCAGTATGTTATTTGCTTCCTTCCTAATCAAAATATTATGTTATTGCATATCCCTACTGTAATTTTGGAAATGTAATCCTCAACATTTGGGGGATCACACTCCTCCCTGCCATGTAAACTTCATAAGCAGATTCTCTGCCAAGTTTTCAAGTGTTCCAGTTTCAAGTTATTTTGATCTTATCTCTGTTGTGTTTCCGTAGTGCATTTTACCGTTAAAGATTCTATGTCGCAGTCAGAAATTACATACAATTACACTCAGGATCTGTGAACACAGGCCATGGAGTCCAGAGCTCTCTCGTTTAATGAAGACTGAGCAAAAAGTTACCTGGGCTGCTCCAGAAATTCTGTTTGAGGAGAGGCACAGATTTTGTACCTACAGTTTGAACTGCTGGAATCTGGCTCCCCTAACTTTATTATACCGCATGTTACACATAAAGATGACCCTCTAACTTTATCTGGTTTGGAGATAAACCTTACTAAAGAATCCTAGAATTTTCTTGTCTAAAAGCTGCAAAATTCTTCTAAGAGAGCCAAGCTGACATGGGTATAAAAAAGAAGGAGTTTTGAGATGTGACTGGTGTTCTCAAATGATGCAATAGCACAAATAGGTAACAAATGTCCTTTCCTGATTCCTGAAAGCTCTCTGTAGAGCTGGGGTGTCCTGCGGGATTTCCCCCAGCAGCTGCTTTTCACTGCTTGTTGAAATGCCTGCCGTGCATAGCAAGGGCGTCGGTGGCTTGAGATGCCTTCACACAGACTTGCCTTCAGTCCTCAGCTGTGCTGCTAAAGATGACTCCCCTCGGTGCCTGCCAGCCACACGGCTTGGAAACACCCGCAGCAGCTCCGGCACAGCTGCGCTGCCTTTGCTCCTGGCACACAGACTAATTCAAAGATGGAGAACATCATGTAACAGCACAAATCTTTATGCTGATCCTGGAGCTCTTCTTCCTTCGTGGGGAAGAACTTTATGTGCTTTAGGATGATTACATATTTGATGCTTTTTTTTAAACACCTTTTCTTAGCTGCTTGCTGTTCTGCTCTCTTTCTTGGACACCCAGGCTCTCACAGCAGAACATTGCATGGCAATGGAAGACACATTCATCCTGGTGAGACTCAGGTACTGTAATCCAGGGATTCATTTGCACTCACACACTCAGAGTCTTATTTCCACAGCCTGAGTTAAATGCTGGGACTGGCATACAAGATAGGAAGCATACCTTCTTGTATGACTCTTTGGGAACATCCATGGCATATCCTGGATCAATGAAATACTTCACACACCAAAATGATGCATTATGCACAAAGTGTACTTGCATAGATACACTGAAGTAGATGGGGGCACAGACTAGCTGAGAAACCAGTGGAAAACTGGCTTTAGGAGCAGAGCTTTGGCAATTCTGGCGATCCCATGTAGCTGGCAGGAATGTTAGGTGCTAAGGTCACAGATAAAAGCAGAGAGTAAACCCAAAGTGCCTAATTTACCTACCTTGGGAGCAGCTGAGCTTGCTGCTCCAGGGCACTGATGACACTTTGCCGTGGCAAGGTGAGCACTGCATGATCCACCAGGCACTCAGTGAGAGGCTAAAGAAAATACTCAAGCACAGAAAGACATCTGTAGCTCTGCCATACCATGTGCTAGTGAGGAATAACCATTCCCATCTCCCACAAAAACTGAGCTTCACACCCTTGTGAAGCAAGCCAGCAGCAGTGGGGTCCTAATAGTCATTCTGAGTCCTACCTCTTATTGCCATGGAGAAATGGCTTTCAAAAAGCTTTAAGAAACATTTTACATCAGCCAGAATTTTGATAATGCACAGAAAAGCCCTGTGTCAAAAACTCCATGTGATACTAGTGAGGCAAGCAAAACATTCATTTATGAGAGTTTTTCTCCCCTGGGAGCTGCTAGGGTTGCTGGAACATACTTTGCAATCTTGGATGAGCATTCCCTGGTTTATACCCCGTCCTCCCTGGGATTTAAAATTGCATGCAAACCAGCACTCTCCTGCTGGGACAGTCATGCAAATAAACAACTCACTGTTATTTTATGGCTCCCCTTGATTTTCTCAGTGAGACATTTCTAAGAAGCAAATAGCGAAAGCAATACCACATAGCATCATCTCTCTGCCCTTACTTGGAGAGCTCTAGCACTTGCAGCTGGGCACTGCACATCCCTGAATGTGGGCTGGCTTACATATGAACCTCCCTGCCTTCTATTTTCTTTATTACTAGTTTTAGTAAGCCTTTACTTATGTAAAGTATTTCCTTTTCTAATGAAAACTACCAGCAACAGCTGATGCGTGATATTATTGAGCTAAATTAACCCCTTTAATTCCCCACCACAGATAGCTGTGCATATGTTCTGCCCCTCTGCGTCATGTACAAACAGAGTTTTCCCACCAAGACCAACTCAAAACTGCTTCATCCGGGCATGGTTGCTCACTGCTGTGCCCTGTACCTCCCAGTGCTTGTGTGCTTGTTACATCTCACGTACAGCATGATGTCAGATGTTTGCTATCATGAGTGTCCAGCTCCAAGCAGAGCTGAACCAGTGCCAAGCACAGGGGCTGTAGCAACACTTAAGCATCCCAAACTTCCCCTCCTGGCAGCAACAAGTATCAGGTGTGGTTCATTTGGGTTTTTTCTCTTTTGTGCAGGCCCAGCTGTGAGGTCAGGGCAGGACAATGTGGGAGGAGCCCCCGGCAGGGCACAGAGGGGCACTGGGGACAGGGAGAGGTACTTGTGGGATGCCAGGCAGCACTGGACTGGGGGACTGGGAGCAGCTGTGCCTTGATTTCATCAAGGGGGCTGCTCACACACAGCAGTCATCCTGCTGCCTATCTGGTTGGGGTCCCAGAGCCAGCCAGCCTGCAGTGAACCTGTCCGACCAATGCATTGCATCCACCCCTTGGCACAAGCCCAGCAGTGTCTGCTCTGCAGTCCATTTCTGTTGTAAAGCTGAGGGTGTGATATGAAACCAAAACGTTCATCTAACTTCAGAAAGGGGATGTTCTGCTCAAAACCATAACTCTTTTGGACAAGTACACATTTTTGTTTCCTGAATCAATCTTTGCTCTTGTGTTGTTCCTTTGACAAGTGACTGTCAACAAAATTCAGGGGGAAGGCTTGACATTATTGCAAGTAAGGGCTTCTTAAATATCTTGCTCAAGAAAAATAAGGAAAAAAAATCCCTAATCAATATATTTCCTTTAAAATGTACGTAAATTCAACTTATTTGCTAAAGGTAAACATTGCATCAATGTTTAGTCTTCAACTGCAGCAGATCAAAGCTGGCTTAGATTTTAGGCAACATTTTTTAAGGGTGGAGACCACAGAACACTGGGACAGGCTGCTGAGGAAGGCCAAGATCCCCATAACCTGAGGTCTTAGGGAACAATTTAGCCAACATCTGTGTAGAGTGGTCTCACCTTGGGGCAGAAGAAATAACTCCTGCAGGTTTGGAGTAACATCTCTAGGCTGGACAACTGGGTGGAAAGAAACATTCTAATGAGGTTCAACAAAGGAAAGCGCAGGGTCCTGCACCTGAGGAGGAATAACCCCAAGTACCAGCACAGGTTGGGGGCTGACCTGCTGCAGCTCTACAGAGAGAAGGACCTGGGAGTCCTGGTGAGTGACAAGTTGACAATGAGCTGGCAATATGTCCTAGTGGATATTGGTATACGATATCCTATGTGGATATCATATACCCAGGATGACCAATGGTATTCTAGGATGCATTGGGAAGAGTGTGGCCAGCAGGTTGAGAGAGGGGATCATTGCTATCTACTCAGCCCTGGTGAGGCCACATCTGGAGTGCTGTGTCCAGTTCTGGGCTCCTCAGTACAAGAAAGACAAGGAGCCTCTGGAGAGGGTCCAGGGGAGGCCACAAAGGTGTTTTGGGTCTGGAGCATTTCTCTTGTGAGGAGAGCCTGTGGGAGCTGGGCCTGTTTAGTCAGTTGAAGAGAAGACTGAAGAGGGGCTCTCATTAATGCATGTGAATATCTCCAAGGCAGGTGCCAAGAGCATGAGGCCAGACTCTTTTCCGTGGTGCTCAGCGACAGGACGAGGAGCAATAGCCATGAACTAAATCATGAGAAGTTTCACCCAATATGAGGAAGAACTTTACACTGAGGGTGGCAGAACACCAGGACAGGCTGCCCAAGGAGGTTGTGGAGACACCTCTCTGGAGACATTCCAAACCCACCTTGGCATGTTCCAGTGTCAACTGTTCTAGGTGACTCTGCCTTGGCAGAGGGGTTGGAGTAGATGATCTCCACAAGTCACTTCCAACCCTAACAATTCTGGGACTTTGTGATTCTGTCTCTTCCAACCCCATTTTAATTTTCTAGGCTTCTAGGTTTTTCCTTTGTACTTCTGTCCCTAACTAATGTCCCCATTCGATGTAGGGTAGCAGCCAGTAACAGCTCCCAGCATGGTGCCTAGGTGGGAGGTGGATGCCATGCAGGACACAGGAGGAGGAAGGAGGGGAACTTCCAGATGCTCACCTCCTGCCTGAGCCACAGGAATGGTGATGGAGGCAGAAACACCATCTCCTGCTGAGGAGATGTGGCTGCTCCACGCCATGCACCACAGCCCAGGACCCCATCCCCATCATCATCGAATGAAGTCTTCGCCACCTGGCTGTACTGTTTCTGCAATCAGCCTGTTGTGCTAAAGAAAAATAAACAAAAATACCAAAGTGTTCTCCTCTTAAGTTACTCTATGAATGCGATGCTCAGCTTTTAGTGCACTTTATTTTCCCGGATTGCCAAAAATCTGCTGATGAGGAAAGTTCCTGAGGGTTTATTTTGTGACGACAGGGCACACGATGTAGAACACACCCTTGGATTTGCATAAGGCAACTGAGCACAAGCTGCAGTAATTTGTATTTATTTTACTGTGTCATCTATAAATGTTTTTCCGGGTCTTTCAAGACTGACTTACTGTCAGGAGGAGCGAAGTGTTTTACATGTGGCAAAGAACTTGTTGTCAGGTAGTGACATCCTGGCAATTGCACCACTGTGCTCAGCTTCTGCCCTGAGAGGACATTTTGCCAAGTAGCTTCAGCAAGAAATCCCTCTCTTCCATTCACTGCCATGGATTTGTCTGATGACAAACCTTTTTGGGTAAACCTGTTCCTGGTCTGTGCCTGAGTTTTCTCAACTCTCAAATATTCACAGAAGAGTTATGTGGCTGCTGAGTGTTTGCTGGTGAAATACTTTGCCCTACCAGCTACACACATGACCAGAGTTTTCAGATCAATAGGAAATTATGACTGATGGTCATTTCTGCCTCTACTGGTAAGCTGCTTAACTTCACTGAGATAGTACAAAATGTCTCGTCAGAAAGGTTTTTGGGATGTTTTCTGAGAAAGAGATTTTCACCTTCATGTAAACTACAACTTCATTTAGGGTTTCAGCATCTCTTTTTGTCAGGAGGTGTCTCTCTCAGGCCTCCTACACAGCTGCTGAGTCTTACCTGGGCCAGGATCTTAATTTAGCTGATGCTACACAGCCAGCTCTTCAAAATCCTTCTTTCTTTGTCCCTTTTCTCTTTGTCCTCTCCTTCAGCAGAAAAATCTGGCAAAGATGTATCCAGATTTAGCTGCAGTACCTGTGGGTCTTTCTCACTCTGCTTCTGCAGTTCTATAGTCCTATGACTTACCTACAAATTTTAAATTGTCTTCCTGAAAACCATGTTTCCACCCCATAACCAGATTAAGAGATTGCATAGCCAGTAGGAGCCGGTGTTTGGCTAACAGTGATTTTGTTGGATTTGTACTTGCTCTCCAGCATAGTATATTTGTGTTAGCTAAACTTGGCCTTTTTAAAAGAAAAATTTATCTTCTGTTCTTAGGAAAGTTTATTAACTGTATACCAAAATGTTGTACAGCTCTATATTCCCACCATGGGCCTTTTGAGGCATTCTTTCGTTGGGTTTTTTGGTTGAATTTTTTTTTGTTTGCACCCTTTCAAAATGTAGGAATTGAGAATTTGTCTTCAGAGTTCAATTCCTGACACCAAAGTAAAAAAACCCTCCCTCTATTTGTTAGCAGGAGAGGGAATTTCCCTCGTTGGTGAAGTTGTGCTCAGAAAGTTATACCAATACACTTTTATTTCTCATACAGTTTGAAATTTCACTCCTTTTAATAGGGTAATTCCCAGGCATCAATTCCCAATTACTGTGGGGTGATTAAAGATACACATATCCCAACTGCTTCTGCTGTCCTTCCCTTCCCACCATATCAAAAGCCATAAGAGGAGAAGTTGTTTCTCCACCCACCTTCAGTCTGCTGGCACCCACGAGGCTGTTCTGTACCCGGTGCTTGTGGATGCTGCAGTCAAGGGTGTTGCGCTGTGGCTTTCCACAAGCTACCCTGGAAGCAGCTGGGATGGATGGAGCCACCATCCTTCAGCGACCCTTGGCAGCCTCACCTGCTCCTCACTGCTGTTGGTTGTGAGGCTTCACACCATGGCTGTCTCAGCTGTCACCCCTGCTGGACTGCCCTGAGGAATGTCACTGGGACCTTGTTGAAAGCCTCTGGCTGTGGGATTTGTTTGCTGTCCGTGGTCTGCACAGTGTCTGAAAGTGCCTGGATGGGCTTGGGGCAAAAGCTGAGTGTTGGAGGCCAGGACTTCTCCCTCACCCTCAGGAAAAGCCAGGACACAAGCCCAAAATCAAAATGCTGACAACTGTGTGCATGGTGCATTACTCTTGGTGGGACTAGCGTTTGCTTGAGTCTCAGTTTCAATCTACTGTGTTTTGTGTCTAATGGTTCCTTGGCCTGTCCACGGCTTGGGAGCAGAGGAGACATCCTAACTCCAGCAGCCAGCATGGATTTTTGGTGCATCAGGCCATTAAAAGCAGCTATTTCTGTGCAGCTTGGGATGTGAAGCTTGCAGGCTTCCTAGCCTCCAGGGACAACCGAATAAAGGACGTTACACTCTTGGATCTTCCTGTACCAGTTCTTTCCTCAGCACTAAGATACTCAGCAAAATAGCTGTGCAAGTAGTACTTTGAGAAACAAAGTGCCACAATGCATTAAAGAGAACATTGTGAACATGATCAGAAGTGAAACCATGCAAGCAAAGCAGAGGAAAGCTCTAGGCAAAAACAACTACCACTGAGTCCTTGGCTCTGGGAGTGTGTTTCTGCCCAGGGCAGGTGACAGTAGGGGTGTGAGGAGCAGAGGGAGAGCCCAGGGCTGAGCACAGAAGGGCTGAGCAAGCGGTGGAGGCATGCAGGGCACTTTCTAGCCATGACCCCAGCAGTACATTCACATAGTCTGTCCCCTGGGACACTGGTGCACAATACCTGCAGTGCCTCCCAGGGCCACTGCAACTGACTACTGAATCGCCATGAGTGCATCGGCCATCTGGAAAAGAACTGCTTCCTGCCTAAGAGTGGTGCCATCTCTTGGCTATTTGGGTCATGCCCCTCTGAGTGTTCCTCCCATCTCCACGGTTTTGAGATGCTGTGTAGGTCCTGGCAGTGCTCCGACCAGCACCATCTCTTGTTCTCTATTCCATGCCCAGGCAAGTCTTGGTGCTGCCTGCGGGCACCGATATCCTCCTCACCAAAGAACACCAGTTCTATTTTTACGTGTCTGTCACCCTGCAGTTCCTGAATGCCAACCACATGCTCACCTTCAGAAAGGGCTGGCTGTTTTTTCAAGTGGCTGGAGTTTGTGGGATTTTGGTTTGGGGTCTTTTATTGGAAGGCTAGGGTGGAGCTGTAGGACTACAAAGAAATCGAAAAGGTGTGTCTTCATTTATCCCCTTTCAAACCTGCATGAAACTTCTGACCATCTCACCTGGTTGTTAAAGCCTGTACTTCTGTCACAGACAGAAACAAAACTCTGAGTGACAACATTCCTGAACCAGGAAATTTTGAACTCGATATTGCCTTTACCCAAATGTAATATCTTCTAACATTTCATTTGAATTTGAGCAGCAGATAGTAGACAGGAAAACAAACCCAGCTCTTTAAGGTAAGACTCAGATTAAATCTTTCATTTTACATTCTGTGCAGATTTTATCTCCTAAATATTTGATGTTATCCTTTAAATGCCTACTTCCTGGCTCTTCGTTTTGCAAGTGATGAGAACATATCTAGTCTAGCAACTCTGTATCATCTAAAGAGATCACACTGTATGTGCTTGTGCTGGCAGTCATTGCTTCCTTGATGGAGGAAATTAAAGGAATCAAGTTTTTCACCATCTTGGCGATAAGAGAAATTCAATACCTTCATTGCCTACGCAAGCAGAGAGTCTCTTTTTAATCACATAGTACTAAAAGCAAATGAGTTTACCTCCGGATCTCCTACCATGGATTCATAACACATCCCACATTCATCACATAGAATAATGAATAAATAATGTAGGAAAAATGCTCCTAGCTATGAGTGGCATCCTTATTACAGGAACACACAGCATTTCAGACTCGAGAAATCTGAAGAAACTCACTGAAATGAGTTCTAGAATAGCTGCCATAAAAATTCACAGAAGGCTGGTATGAAATAGAGGTGGCTTCTTCCCACCAGAAACATCAGCAGGCTAAGAGCAACTGGAAAAAAGCTGTTGTAACTATCCCAGAAACAACAGGAGCGAGATCCAGCTGGTGCTGCAGGAGCACCTCGCAGCCCATGCTGCTGGGCAGAGGGGACGAGCTCACCTCAGTCCTTGCTGTGAAGCACGAGCCCAGCTGCTGGCCCACAGTCACACAGTAGTTAGGCCGTTATTACTGCATTTTAGTTACAGCATGCTGTGGAAAGAAAAAGAGAACATCTCCATCCCTAATTTCCACACCTGCTGGATAAACCGGTGAGGGAATGCCAACCTCACATGAAAGCTCCCTGGCTTTAGCCTCAACAGTGGCACCAGGAGCCAGTGCAGCTGGCTTTTATTGGTATTTTTAGGTTGTGATCTGGGGGCTACATGGCTGTTTCAGCTTTCTCATCCCTCTCTCAGCCCCTTTAGGTGACAAGTGGGTCTGTCCCTGGAACATACTGCTGGCAGCTGGTTGGTGGGGCAGAGCCGAGGAAGGGGGGTGCAAGGAGGTGTTGCCTGCTCAAGGAAGATTTGCTGTGTGCATTGCCCCATCGCCCTGATGCTGGGGTAGACTGCTGTGGCAGGCCTTGCCAGGGAATGACAGACAAAGTAACAGAGGGGAAGCACTAAAAAACCCAGTCACAAAATTAATGCACTGTGGAGAGGTAGTCATTTATCTGAGGTTGGGTTCTGAGCAGTGAAAAGAATAAAGGCAATAAATGAGGAGTGAAATTTAGTATAAATAAATGAGGAGTGAAATTTACTTAGTTTGTAAGCCATTCAGTGAGAATCCTATGTATCTTTGCATGCAGAAAAGTTCTCGTAGTGACCAGCTTTGTAGCAGTACCCTTGCTCATGAAGGTTTTGTGTATTTTCAGGAAATCTCATGTCTTTTGTTGGTTCTCTTAAATGAGCTGTGGCATGTAGGCATCTTCCTGACACAAGCAGAGCTGCTTCACTGCCCTCTGTCCCTCAAAGTGCTGGTGAAAAGAGTTATTTGTCCCTAGCTAAAGTTATTTGAGTCAGTTGTCCCAAGAGACTGAATCCTTCATGAACTTCCATTTGTATTTGGGTAATTCATCAAAGGAATTATTTAGCGTTCCCAACGCTTGCAAAGTAGCAGCAATACCATACATCAACCATTCCTGCCTTAATACACTTTAAATACACAGTTTCCCAACTACCAGTTGACTGTATAGGAAAAGGGAGCAACACCACGTATGAGCAGAGCACTCACTGTTGGTGGAAACGAGTGGGATGATCCTCTGGGATGCTGCAAACTCTGGCTGAAAGGATGAAGGACCTGGAAGACCGTTCCTAGTTGCAAAATAAGAGGAAAGGATTGACAAGGGATCTGCTGCTTGGTGTATTCTGTACTTTCTGCACAGACAATTGCATTTTTGCCAAATAGAGTCAGGGTGTCAGTGCATGGGGATTGGGTCACGTTGTCTGAGCCTTCTGCACAACAGTCTTTGGACTGAATCACCTCAGCTTTTCACTCATAGACTGTGAGAATCCAAAAGGCTTTTTATGCCATTCCAGTTGAAATAAAACCTTCTCCTTGCTGAAAATTAATTATTGAGTGTTCTGCTGCTTTATAATATATTTATGTGCTCTTGGGAACTTCTCTCTGTTAGAGAACAGAAAGCACATCTTAAACGCAGCTCAGGCAAGAGAAGTGCCCAGCTCTACTTTGTGATGCCTTTCCTGCACGTAGATCAGGAGGCAATGTGCTATCCACAGGCAGTGGGCAGTGCCCACACTGGGTATGCCTGGATCTCCTGAGCACTGGCTATGAAATGGAAGATAAAGAGAACCCTGATGTTCAGGATGGGCTGCTACTCCTATGCAAAGTGCTCTGCTCCATGGGCTTCCCTCAAATTCAGGTTAAATGAGCACTGTGCACTCCTGCAAGGAGCTGTATTCCATTTTCTGCTGAGGTTTCCAGCCGGGCTCACACCCATGGCAAGTGCACTTTCCAGGGACATGGCAGGCACCATGACTGGCAGCTGCCATAGCCCCCTTATTCTTGCTTCCCATCCCCAAAGGGACAAATGTGTGCAGTGGAGTGTTTTGGGGACTTATCTGGTTCTGGCTTGTGCGAGTTTTCTAATGAATGTAATTTTACTGTCATGTGTATTTTAGGAAAGACCAGCTAACAAAGAGCAGTCTGGGCTGGGGGCTGGATCACAGAAGCTCACCAGCTCTTGCAGTAGTCCTCTCCACCAGCACGAGCCAGCCCCTGAGGAACATGTGTCCCTGTCTCAGGTGGCTTTGCTCCACTCATGGGGCTGCGGAGCAAGCAACTGAGGGCTGAGAGCTCACCCACAGTCAGGTCTGACAGATGGAGGCTGTTCTGTGCAGCACAGCTTTGCTCTGCCTTCCCTGTTCCCAGAAAAGAGGGCTTGAGCAAGCAAGGATTCCTCCCCTCTGCTTGCTGGAGCTCACTAGAGCCAGGCAGAGCCACTTGACTGAAGGTGAGAGATGAAAGAACAGGAGAGCATGGGCTGAAAGCTCAGTGTATTGATACTCTGGTAGCTCACTCTCACCCTCAAAAAGCAATTAAGAAAGCAAAATCATAGGGCTGGGTCAGTCCTTCTGTTGCTGTTATACTGTTAACATATTTTGTGATCCTCCTACGCTGAGTTTCTTTCTTCTTATGCTTAACCTTGACCGCTAAGGAAAAAAATCATCTAGCAACTTCAAATTCAGTGATTCATTCCACAAGTTATTGCATTTTCTAAAACACAATCTACTCTAAAGTCTTAATTGCAGGCTTATTGCGTGCCTCAAAAGTTTGCTTTTGGCCTTGAAAATGGCAACAGCCATATTCAGTCTCACTCACAGAGCTGGGCCTGCAAACACAGCAGTGATGGATTGCTTACCTAGATGCTAAAGCAAGTGGGGACCAGAGGGGATTTCATTAAAACCTTCAAGAGAAGACCTTTTGCTTTGCTTTAATCAGTCACAAACCCCTCGTGAGGCACAGGGACAAGTGGGCACTCTGGGAAGAGGTGTTCGGGTAAGCTGGCATTAGGCAGCATGCCATCCTAGTGGTGCAAGGAGGAAGAAAAAGAATCAGGCTATCACTCTGACAAAGCACTCAGAGGGAAAGGCTCAGTAAACATGAATAAATAAAGATTAAAACTCTATGGAGGTTTCATATATGAGAAGGCTCATACATGTATGAGGAGCTGCCTTCAGGTGTTTCCGTCCCACCTCCAGTTCCCTCCTGCCCCCAGCAACATCCTCCCTGCAACTTGTCTGCTCCATTCATCAGCTGCAGGCTGGAACAGCACTCTTTTTGTTATTTTTATTTGGAAATAATTTTGTTATTATTATTTGGAAATAATATTGCTGAGATGCTAAGAGGAAAAAAACCCATCATTATTTGCTTTTACGAAGGAAAACACAGCAAAACCAAAGGGCTTGGATTCACTCAACTCTTTATTCAAGATGCAAACTCTGAATATCAGCTCATGAGAGTAACCAGGTCTGGTTCATGGCCAGCTGCATAGGCCTGGCTGTGTTTCAGCCAGGGGGCTGTGCCTGCTCCCCCTGCACAGAGGAGCTGTGTGGCTCTGGAGTAGAGCCCCTCACGTTTCCCACGGCAGCCTCCATTTTCACAAATAACTTCCTAGGCAATGCTGGCTACACCTGGAAACCCTAACATGAATTTGTCTGCCTAGCATCTTTCTTTAGTCTCTTCTAAGTCTTAAATTTACCAGAAAACTTGCCAGCAAGATTCAGAGACCAGATTGAGATTAATTTAAATTCTGGCTGACAAAAGAAGGCTCAGACGGAGCCAGCGCTGCACTGAATATGTCACCAGCTGCCTTTCTTCTCTGCTCTGCTCCAAAAGACATCCCATGTACTTCAAACAGGCAGCATCCCTTTTCCACCTTTCTCAGATGTTTTTAAGCAACCTAGTTTCACTGGAGAGCAGTCCATGGGGGTTGGGGTTTCTTACTTTGAAAATGTGAGACTTTCTGGGCATCAGCTTCCAGGAGAGTGCCAGTCACCAAAAGCAGGCAGTTTTGGAGGGTTACCAAAGCTGCTGGAGAGGCAATTCTCCACGGGGAGGAGAAAGGTTCAGAAATTGTTCTCAGCCAGCTTGGTCCACACTGTGAAACCCTTGCGAAAAGGAAATGGTCTTCCTGCGTGTCAGTTTTGACATCGCCATCCTGTTTCTTTCTGCATTTCAGCATGCTAATTGCTTGGAAAGGTGGGGGGTAAAAGATCTTATACTTAGATCTTTGTGTAGGTGCCGTTGCTAAGATGCATGATGGAAAAAAAATCCTTTTTTCTTTTGATTGTATTCCCATCCTGGCCATACTCTGCAGAGAAGCAGGGAGGAGGGGTACCATTCCCACTGCACACCAGCCTGTGGTCTGGCAGGAGGGAAGGGTGCTGTGGCAGGGGGAAGATACCCGGTGAGAGGTGGGGAGAGGCTCTTCCTGGGGCTCTGCCTCACACCACAGTGATGGCAAAGACGAGCTGCTGTGTCCTGGGCAAGGCCCACCGCTGCTCACCAAGCCAGCCCTCACTCAGCTGCTCCATCCTGCCACCTTCCCTGAGCAGTATCATCTCTCTGCCCATCTCTAGGACTGGGTGGACAACGTGAAGTCAAATTGAGATAAAATATACTTCCCCCTCACTCCCAAGATATTTCACAGGTGTTTTTTGCAGTACTCTGTGCAGAGAGCATGAAGTAGGGCATGCTGGTGTGCCTTCCACAGTAGCTGCTTTGTCATTCAATGTAGATCACTATACTTTGTTATCACCAATTTCTTGTCTCTTCTGCAATTTTGAAACCTGTGTTGAGGCTATTAGATCAACCATAACACTCTCCTGTCCTAGAAGAAAGACCCTGCCCACAGGGATATGCTGTTTGTTTCTGGTTTTCCTTCTTTTTGGCCAGCTTATTTTCTATCATTCATGAATATTATTTCCAAATTGCCTGTTGTGTAAAATACTAATACTCATCAACATTAGACTGAGCCATTTTTTTGTTTACAGTGAGAAACTAACTCCCCGGTCCACTGCTGTTTAGAAGAGCCTTGCACTAGCTTCAATATGTGTGTGTGGTCTCTACACAAGAGTTACACTTGCCAGAAAAAGAAAATTCAGGAGATGCAAACAGGAAGAAAAGTAATTGCATGAAGTGCCACATTTTGCAGAAACTCTTGTTGCTATTTTTACTTTTCTGTGTTGTACCGCTCTCTCTGAAGTTGCTCTCTCAGCAAACAAGGCCAGGATGAAAGACAGGCTGATTAGCAAAATCAAGGCTGCTGAAGAATCACTGATGCAGTGGGTGGTGATCTTTCTCTGAGCCAGCTAAGCATCAGGGCAGCAATGCAGAAGGAGGAACCCAAAATCACAGACAGAGGAAGGGTTTAGGTGCCTTCTATGAGTGAATTTTGTTTGAGATACCATGGCCAACAACTTCCACTATTTAAAGATGGAAAAGCTGCTCTTTGCTTCCTGTCTTAAACTACTTTACCTTTTCAGGGTAGAGAACTGCAGATGCATGCAAATGTTTGCAGAGATTTCCTCATTCTAAGATTCTCTACAAATGCTATCATTGTTTGTCCACCCAGATGGCAGAATTTCTTCCTGAAAGATATGGATGTGGCTCTTCATTACTTTCTTTTGAGGGACCGCAAATCCACATTCCTGCAATGGACCCCCCTGTGCTTTCCAGGGAAGGGGGAACTGTTACTCTTCAGTTAAAAGCAAACAAACCCAAAAATGCCAAATAAGTCTGCTGTGGTCATTACACTGTTCATGAGCTGCTAATCACTTCAACAGATTGCAAAAAGCAAGACACTGTGCTAAAAAAAAAATAATTAAAACAATTCCTCTATTCTGCCCTACTTTGTAGGGGCAAAAATGAAGCAATCCCTCCAGGAGAGCTATTACCAGCCCTGTGGACATCCAGCCCCTGCACATGCCCTGTACCACTTGCCTGTCCCTGTACCACAAGGAGGAAGGCAAACAGGGCGGGGATGCCTTGCGGTGAGATTTCCTTTACCACAGGTTCCGTTCTCAGCTATGCTTTTTTCCTAGGGCTTCAGAAAAAGGAGAAGTAAATCCTGCTGTTGCAATTATTCGGAGAACTCGATCCCAGAGTGTTACCAGTGTACCAAGAGGCTGCAAGCACAAAACAGGGACATTTTTCAGAACAGTTTCTCAAAGGGCTACCTGAAATACAGAATGGAAGAGGCCCATCTCAAACTTTTTTTGTCCTTAACGAAAGTGTTCTCCTGTGCTGGCATATGCATAATAGGCAATATGAGAGCTTTCCATCCTTTGGCAACCACTCCTTGTTTTTCTAAAGCCAAGATGCTCCAGTTTTAATACAACCCCACCACTGACTGTGCCATGGCCACCTGCAGTGTATGCGTTGGAACTGGGGAAGGATCAAAAGGCTTGAATGCTCAAATTGCCACTATTTAGGATTAAATGCTCAGATTCCCTGGGACCTTGGTACCAGGTGTCAGGGATACATGGCCTGGGAGATAGCACCTAAGCCAGGGCCAGTATCAGCAAAAATTTCACAGAAAACAGACTGGGCTTGAAACCAAATGACCTCATTGGTGAAGCTCATGTTACACCATCTTTGCCATTACCTGTGTGAGTTACAATGAGGTGATGCCTTCCAACAAAACAGAGGAAATTCAAGGTTTAGGGCTGTTGCAGCTCTTGGAGATACAGAATCTGTGTTAATGAAACTTGCCCATCTGGCCATTCGGACGCCACTCTGACAGTCACACTCCCACCGTCTGGGACTTTAACCACTGGGACAGAAGCTCCTTCGCAGGGGGAAGTTCCACTGAACCAGTGGGTCCCCCATTTGACTCCATACACACACACCACACTCACACAGACAAGTTTCCCTTATCCCCTCAATCCTAAATTTCCCATAGCAAAGTCCCAGGCATCTGGCTTCTTTAAGTAATTTAATTTCGGTGCTGTGACACAGTAACAGCTCAAGCTGGCAGGCCAGGGGGATCCCAAACAAAGGAATTCCTGGGCTTTGATACCCTTACAGTCTATGCACCCACTCTTCACACTGCCTGAATTTCATACTCCTGCCTGCAGCACTATTTGCAGCAGCAATTCCTTATGTCCACTAGCCCTTGCTAAGTGGTGCTCTGCAAGAGAGATGTTAAACAGTAATTTATAGCAATTCAGGGACTGATGAGAAGAATGCGTTGTAGGCAAGGGGGAAATGCTGAGGCTTGGCAGTGTCCTGGAGATGGAAGCAGCTAAGTCAGACTGCCTGAGAGAAATACATGCTTGCTCCTTTGGGATCTGCCCCAGGCAGGGTCTGAGCTATCTCACAACTGAAGCTGTCCATCTCACCCACAGTTTGCTGAAATATGAGAGAATGTCTTTAAAAAATCCCTTGGCAAAGGAAAAAAACCCACACTGTCTTGCAAAATACCTGGGATCAGTCCTGTCAAGAACCATTTCCCAGCAGCAGAAAGAACACTGCTGGTTGGAGCTGGAAGAAGCAAAGTCTAGGGGAGAGGGCCAGCTCCTGAACTCCTTCCAGCAGCTGGAGAAACTGGAAACACAGTGTACACAGTGAAGATCAGTAAAGGCCCCCAAATTGAATAGTCCACAATCAGAATTATTAATGTGAAGGAAAGGCATTCATCCACAGACATTATTTGTTTGACAGTGTGACCCGGGAGTTTAAAATAAATTACCTGGGGCTTTCACTCCATTTCCAATAGTCTATCGAAAGGGAAAGAAGGGGAACTTTTACCTTTTTTGAAATATTACTAAAATAATGTTGTGAATCACCTTGCAATATCCTTTGCCTGGGATGGAAGACATACAGCTGAACAGTGAGATGATTTTCTTGTCTGTATTTCCTTCAACACCCTAGGTAGTTAGTATTGGAGAAAAAATGTATGATTAACAAGAATTATGGTAGAGAAAATTTGGATTGGCATAGGCATTAGAATATTGTCTAGACCACTTGGGTCAATTTTAAATTTGTTCATATTGATAAAAGTATTACATAGTTGATATCTAGCTCTTAGTAAGACGTAAGGTTTTGATGCTTAGCAGGACTGAGCATAGTTGTTGGTTATGCTGGGGATAGCAAGCTCCCATGTTATTATGGTATGCAGAGTGCTTCTCTTTAATAATTTCTAGAGACAATCTGAGGTGCTTCTGAGAGAAACCCATGGGATTTAATAATCAAAGGATGAAAAATCCATCCTCTATTCTTTGTTGATGACAAGGACTTCACTGGATTACAGAGGAATAGGTGACAAAAGAACTAGGAAGAAAGAATGAAGACAAAAGCAAGCAGACATGAAGATTTCTTAGAGAAGGAGAAAGATAGTAGGGATACTTAAATTGCTTGAAATAGCAAAAATATTCCCATCCCAGTCAAGAGCCACTGGAATGTGCTAGACCCCTCAAGCAGTGGGAAAATTTAGCACTCGGCTAAGTGTCACTGAGAAATAAATCTAACAAGTACAAATCCAGTATTACTCAATAGCTGCTCTAGCAAAACAGCACTGAGTCTAACCTCAAGAGATCCCCTATTCCCACTGCCCTCCCCTAAGGCAGAATCAACTATTCTTACGTTATTCCCAATAGCTACTTTTCTGCTCTGTTCTTCAAAAGCCTTACGTATGCTTTGTAGGCTAAGGCAGCACTCTGATTCACTCAGCACTGACTCACCTAAGCATGGTCTTTTGCTGCTTCACTGTCCTGGCTGTTGGAAAGTGGTTTTTCCTAACTTGCTTCTTCCTATTTTCTGCTACTTTGCTACCTAAGCTGCCTCCTAATTTGCTTCCTCCATTCTGCAGTCTCACTTCATGACACCTTGTTCACAACGAAGGTGAAGAAGGGGGCTTGAGTACTGCTCTTATCTCCTGTATTCCTTCTCTCTCCCTCAGAATGAATAAGCTACAGTTTCTCCAATCTTTTCCTTAATTTCCCATTTCCTAGCCCTCAGAACAGTCTGGTCATTCCCCTCATGAACATCACCAAACAGCCTCTATCCTCCTTGAACCGAGATGTCTGAAAGCTGTGTCCTGCTTTGGCAGAGGCCTTATTAACCTCAAACCCTGCCTGAATTCCTTTGTGTCTCCGCCTGTGATCACACCTGATGGCAGGCTGTCTGCTGCTTTTGGGTGCTGTTGCTGAATGTGCTTTTGCTGCCTGCAGCCTTCTTTCTGAAAACATGCTACTGAAGTAGCCATGCCTCAGCCTGCATGTATAAGGATTGTTCCTGCTGGAACGTAGTACTTCACAGATCATTCTCTTGCATTTAGTCGTTTCCAGAACACTCCTCCAGTTTGTCACTATTAGCTTGAATTTTGATTCTGTCCTCCAGTGTACATCTGCTGAGAAGCCTGGCATCTGCAATTGTAATGTGTGTGATCATATCTATTCTGGGATATTAAATATCATCTAGGATATTAAATTATATATTGAATAATACCAGATCCAAGGCTGAGCCCTGCAAAATCATGCTTGACCATTTTCTTATCTTTTGATAATGAGCCACTTGGGAACGACTTAACTGAGTACAATTTTCAAGATTATATTCATTCTGTAGGGGTTTCATCCAGCATGGTTTGCTTCCTCCCTTTGAATTGAAATAATATTTTGCTGTGAGAAGATAGTAGGCCAAGTGATACTGGAATGAAAAAAGGCTGTCTCGGAAGAAGCCAAAGTCACCTTTGATGTCCTGGTGGGATGTGCTAGGTGTTGTACATGGCAGTGTCACACCTGAATGGACACAAGTGCCACTCACCCCTGGGGTATGTGATGGGTTCACTGCTCTCAGCGGGGTGGGGAACATGAATGGACACCAGGAGGGCACCAACAACACATGTGCCCTGGTTCCTGCTCACTGCAGTGTGTGTCTGCTGGGGAACTGAGCAAAAGCTAAGGTAGTACAGGGATCTTAAGGAGCTACTGTCCTCTCTGCTGGGTGGATGGTTCCTGGAGCCTGCCCTTTTTCAGCTCTCCGAGATGCATGGTGTATATTTCATAGCCTTGTGAAGATTTGTGCACAGGGCTCCTAATGTCTGTGAAGTTGTGTGCAGTGAGCCATATCTTCTACTGGCCTGGCCTGCTGACTCTCCTTCTGGGCAGTAAAAGGAAGAAATTCTCCAAGGTTTTCTCTGGAACTGAATATCCCCACTTACATAAAAAAAAATAGTGCTTAGATTTTTGGCAAAAAAAGTGCGAAAAGTTTCAAGAGTTGGAAAGAAAAAATTATGCTCAGCTCAGTCAGACACTGACACAGACTGTCTAAACATAATCTAAGTCCCTGGAGCCACTGTAACTTGCAAGTGAGTTAACAACTAGATGAGTTATTGTAACTCTATTTATCAGGTTTCTGAGGAGCATGTTTTGCTGAAGAACTGAAACTGCAGCAATATCCAGAGCAAAACTTTTACAAGTACTCCAAATGCATGTGAACCCTCCCTTTCCCAAACTGACCAGTGTCAGCCACCTTTTTCTAGGTTCTCTTTCATATTGTCTCCACCTCAGTTTTTCCCCCTCCTTGTTTTCCATGTAGATTATCCCCCCAAATGTAATTTTCACTCCTAAAATAGCCTCAGAACAAAGCAGGGCACGAACTACCCCCTGCAACTTGAGAATCTGTATCTTGAGAATCTCCTTGAACAGGAGGAGATGTGAATAGGGCAGAGCTGTTTCAGACACAGAAAATGGCCAGCTCATCTCTCCTGCTGCTTGTGGAGGAGCTGGTAATTTAAGGTAGGGTTGAATTAACACAACCCCAAAACTTTCATATGGCACAATTTTTTTTACACTTCTTTTTCATTAGGAATGGCTTTAGTCCTGTATCTGAAGATGAAACATCAGAACTCTTGACTTTTTCCTGGATCACAAATTCTAATGAACTAAGTTTCAGCGGAAGAAGAGTAAGGTTGGAGTGATTTAAAGAAGCTGCAGTAAAAGTTGTCTCCTTTTGCTTGATCCACCCTTGTTTTTGTCATTTCTGCAGGCTTCCCCGCTTTTTGTTGACAGGTTCTTAGAAGATGGGTGGTGGCTTTTTCCGCGAGCAGCATCAGATGTGGTTACGTGAAAAATATGCATGTGAGAGTTTTGCAGTGGATGCAAAATTGATTGGGGGTGCTTTTTGTGTGTGTGTGTGTGGAGTGGGGCTTTTAAAGCCAACAGGTGAGAAGAAGTTACTGTGCTTCAGAACAGCTCAATTGGAACGAGAGAAATATACTTCTTGTGGGTAGAGAGGGGAAAAACCCCAGATATGCTACAAAACAAAGCAGGGAGGAAGACACTTTGTTAGGCTGATGGTGGAGATCAGCAAGCAGCAAAGACACGGCCACACAAGCTGCCAGGGCAAAATCCTGCTGCCCCAAAGGCAAAGATGGAGCAGGGAGAGGGTTCCCACCTGGCATCTGTGTGAGGTGGACTGTTTTTGTCCGTGTTAATTTATCCTGCCTCGAGGGAAGGAGCACTGTGCCTCCCTGGGGGACAGGTCTCTGGAGGAACATCACATGCTGTGAGCAATGTAGGTGAGGCTGCTGTCAAGGGACGATGTGGCAAACGGGAACGAATCAAAGCAACTCCTCTCCGTGCATCTGAGTGGAGGCTGAGTCATTACCATTCATCACCAGCCCGACTGCTGTGTTAATTCTGGTGACAGTTGTTTTCGGGAGAGAGGACAGCTTTTGATGCCTTTTAATTCCTGAAAATAAAAGAAAAAAGGGCTGTCAAGGTAACAGGCATCTGGAGAGGCTGACTGAAAACAGTGGGTAAGGAAATAACTTTAAGTCCCAGGGAAATGCAGCATAAAAGGGAGCTGCCACAATAACCAGGACAGTGTGGCTTGCTGCTTCACGTTTCTGAGGGAAGCGGTAAATGGCTAAAACTTCCCATGCCCAAGTTGCAAATGAGCTCCAATTGCAGGACAACACAGGAAAGTTAGCATCACTGTTGCAGTGTGTTTTCTCTGTGATTCTTCTTGCTAGGCTGACTGTCTGGTTTGAGTATTCACATCTGTATTTGTAGCATCATTCATCTCACAACTTATTCTAATCAAGCCCAAAAACCTTCCTCAACAGAGCAGAAGCCTCTTCTGGCCCACCCTGGTCCTCAGAGACCGACATGCTCCACAGCACCCTGGGGCAGTTCAGCCATTGACTTTACAGGGGCTCAAGATTTCTGTCAACCACTTCCTGCTGTTTCAAGGAAACCATGGGCAGCGGCTGCCCATTGCCGGGAGTGGGTCTTGCTGGGAAGCTTTAAGGCAAGATACACCCTGTGTCTTTCTTTCAGCACTTCTCCTTTCCCTTACCCCCAGCAATCATTGCACGTGCTGGCCCCGCCAGCCTCCGCAAGCTCAGGGGTTCCCAGCCCTGACCCTGGCAGGCAGTGCCTGGAGAGGTCCCAGCTTCCTATGCCAGCACCCCTTCCCTCCAGATGGATGCTTTTCCTCTGCAGCTTTCACGTCTCTTACTATTCCTCTTTTCATACTTCTCTCTCTTGCTGATCTCCTCTTCTTCTCTGCTTCCCCTCATCACCCAATAATGATGTTTCTCTCTTTTTATTACTTACTCCACCAACTCAGCACCATGGCTGGAGGGCCATACTGAGGCAGAGGGATGCTTTTGTTGAGCACAATAGGGAGCAGCCACCATCTAAACAGAGATGGTCCTTGCCTGAAAAAATCATTTCAAATAAGGAGATCAAGAAAAAGGGCAAGGGAGGATGTCTAGAAAGGAGAAGTGACTTCCCCAAGGCTGTCCAGCAGGGCCAGAAACAAGTCCTCTCTCTTGCCTGTTGGGCCAAGCTGTCGTCTCTGTGGGGATTTGAACAAGTGTAATTTTACAGCAAAACCAAGTACGAGGGGGGCCTTTTGGGAATGGAGTTCCTTAAGGAGTCTTGCTGCCATGGCAGAGGAACAACCCAGCGGGCAAATCTCAATGCCCCATTAAATACCAGTCCTGGGATGCTCTTGGCTTCAACCACATCCACCTAGGAAAATACAGCTTCCCAACCCTGGCAAGGCAACAACTCCCAGACTGTGCAATCAAGGCACGTGATGGGACAGCAAGGGGGAGGCATGAGCAGGCGGGATGCAGCACCACTTTCCAGGGACCCTGCACCCAGAGGAAGGCTGTGTATGAGCTGGGAAGGGTCTTTTCACCTTCCCATGATGACCAAAGTGCTGCCGTAGGATTTGCTAATGAACATGGCCAGGGCTGGAGCAAGATCAGGTGCTTCAAATGGACTTGTCCCATCTTTAGTTCAAGTTGTGCAGTGCCTTGCAGACACCCACTGTGAGAGCTTTTAAAAATCCCAACATAATAACTAGAGAAGAGCTCATTATATCCGCTTGTGACTCATCTGCCGGAAGCTGCAGTGAACATGGCTGCTGTGCTGGAGTCTTGCTTCCAAGGGTGTGGTGACACATGCAATTACTAGACTGAGTAATCACTGCTCGGTACAGGTTTACCATCATTGCAGTCTAACTTCTGATAGCAGAGCTGTGGGGGCACTGCCCGTGCTAGGCCCCACAGTGGACAGACACGCATATGAAATATCCCTGAGTGCACCAATTAAGACAGCAGGGCTGTGCAAGGCTCAGACACTACCTAAAAGCCAAACGTATTTTTGTACAAGTTTAGAGTAAGTTAGTTTGTAGGTAAGGTCCTCTCATAAACTGAGGGACCTGACACAAAGGAGTCAACTTGCTTTATAAAGTTCAGGAAACACAGTGACAGAACGGGCCGGTGTGATGCCAAATTAGTGGTGACAGAGATACTCAAATAATATGCCTGTCGTTGGCAGACAGCAAGTTTTACCTTGGTGTTGCTCTGTTGTACACCTGATCAGGAAGGTCCTTAGGTTTGGTAACACACCACAGACTGTGACCCGGATAAGTGTAACTGTGAGAACCATGTCCCTGCCAAGGCATTCCTCCCATGGGACACCTGCCATCACCTATGGCTTTCCAGCTTGTCCACATGGCCATTGCTATGGGCCACCCCAGTGTGAGTGAGGAAGGGATGTCACTGCTGCCATGCTAAAAGAAAAATTAGTTCCATGAACACATGACACTGAGAGAGCCTGGGGGTTTCCTCTTGTCACACTGTCCCTGGGGTGAAAGGGAGGAGTTGCTCTGCAGTCCGAGCAGGGTGAGTTGTTCCCCGGCTCTACCTCTGCCACCAGAAAACATTCCCATTCATATGCAAAACTCTTACACCCCGGGCTGACAGGGCTGCCGCTGGCAGCTACGGCATTCAGCAACAGGGCAGGGTGCATTTTGAGCCTGTCCTTCCTCCTCTGCTCTCAAAATCAACCTCTCTCTCAGCAGTAAGGACACCCCACCTCAAAGCTCATCGCAAAGGCTGACTGCAAAAACAAGAGGCGTCATTTGTATGAATGAGATTGTTTTCGTAAGTGCAGATGCGGAAGCTGTTACCACCAAAATGTTTAGGAAAGTGGTGAGAGGAAACAGTCTAGCTGTAGCGTAGGAGCAGGTTCAAGCACTCGGCTCTGGCTGCTCCCTGAGCTGCGTCCTTGCCATGATGCAGCACTCCCAAGAAGATTTGACTGCACCCGGAGAAGAAGATGATTCCTTTGGGGAAGGTAAAGTCATCTTTTATTAAACTAATCCTTCTCCCACTCAGACTAGAGACCGGTTTCTAGCCTGGGTGGTATTTCTTGTGTAAGTCTGAAGTTGTCTCTGGGCTTCAAGGTCACAGGGTGACCAGACTCTTTTTCTCCTTAGAGAATGGAGAACAAAGGGACCACAGATACAATAAAAATACTTTCACACTGGTTCAGCAGCTTGCTTCCTCAGCAAGGAAGTTACTGCAGAAGAAAGCTGGGGGGACACTGTATTTTCTATAGCGGCTGCTCTGTGCAAAGTAGCACATTGGGCATTCAACACCACAGGTGCAGCTGTCATTAGTAGTAGGGGCTCTTTACAGGGGCTAAAGGTGACTTGCTACTTAAATTATTTGAGCAAAATTAGCGTCCTCCTCTCCAACTGCCACAACCTGAGATACAAAGCTGGTGTCATAATTTCTTATCCCTAAAACTGCTTCTGCTGGTGCTTGACTCCTCGTTGCTTGCATCCTGTACCGCCATTTACATGTGTACTGAGTGCTATCAAGTCAAAATAGCAGAGACTAAGATAAGAGGGCCCAGAGGAGGAGGAAGAATCTGGCCCACAGTGTTCAATTTCTGCCGCTGCTCACTGCTCCCCTTTGCATTCAAGCCAAGGGGAGAACTTGCTCATGCAAATCTTCTCCCGGCCCCCAGCCCTCCACAGTTTCTAAGGGAGTTGAAGGCACAAAGAACTGCCTGGATCCACTCCAAAGACTGTGAACCTTTAAACTCACTTTCAGCACAGCTTCAGCAAGCCTCATTTAAACAAAGCTCAGCTGCGGTTGGTATGGAAAACTTAGCAGTGAATAGTGCCAAATCAAGTTTTCTGAGCCCCAGTGAAAAGCATCAGCTCAGAAAAGAAAGCAGTTTCAATGATGTTTTCTCTGTGCTCAAATATATTTCTCACGTCTCTATGCCCCCACTTCTCACCCTGTATTTCAGTCTGGGCTCAGAAGGGCAATGAATTTGCAGAAAGGAGAGGTCAGTGCATTTGCATTGTGGGAGAAATCCTGATAGTCCAGGAAACACCTCATGCTGGTGGGCAAATCAACTGGCATTGAAAGTGCCCCATTGCATTTGCTGCATCCTGCATTCAACACAGGTGGATGCTGCTTCCCAGGATAATCATCCAAATGCTCTGACTTGGACTCTTGATATGGACATTTTCAAGTGCTCTGAAGAGCCAGTGGGTTTTTAAGCTTCTTTGCTGTTTCTGAAGCCTTTAGCCCATGTTCTTAATCAGAAATACAGAAGGGAAGGAGAGAAATGTGGGCAGGTTAGTTGACGTGTATATTGTGTTATCTGAAGGGAATGATACACCACTTAAAAAATCTGTTCCAGCCTCTCAGCTAAATTGTTTCTGGCAGGGCTGATCCAGAAACAGCTAGAGGAGGCTCTGCTGTTCAAAGACAGGAACATTTTAAAAACCTCTCCGTGATCCTGCTTGGAGCAGGAGGTTGGAATAGATGACCTTCTGAGGTCCCACCCCACCTGAGGTATCCTACAAGTCTTTGAGCTGGTGACATCCTCTTCAACTCACCTACCTGTAACTGGGAACAACAGTATCCCAGTATCTATCTCAGACAGAGGGATTGTTGGCTCCCAAACCTGCCAGCTGGAGAGCCCGAACAACACAGGCACAGTGCTAGACTTCCCCTTCAGCCCCTCTCCTCCCTCTTGCACGGGTTCGCAAGGAAACATTAACTTTTTGGCTGCTGTTTCTGGAGCGCTGCTGACCCTGGACAACGCAGTGCACTGCCTCGGGCTGGGTGGGATCCGAGCAGGGAGGGGCAGGGCCCGGTTCGGTCACAGGGCAGCCCCCGCCCCGCTCATGCTGCACAGACTTAGGCGCCAGCCAAAACTCAGTCGCTGCCAAAGCTTAGTCGCAGATTTTAAGCCAGATGGAGGCATTTGTCAGTCACTGAACTCCCAGCTCAGTGCAGACCTCAGCTCTTAGGCCATGGGCTATTTTTTATTATTTTCCACATCCAGCTTGATTTGGAAAGTGATGATGGCAAAACTCTGTCCACCTTTTTAACTCATCCCAAGGCTTAGCTGCCGTCACAGTTAAAGACTGCTACATTTTATTTCTTCTAGCATGGATCTGTCTAGTTTTTTGGAGTTAGTTTCCCTCTTGTCCAGGAGAGCTAAGATCTCACTATTGCTTGTGCATATGAAAATCTCATATAACTATCTACAGACTATATTCAGACCACTGTTATCCTTTGCCAAGCAGACTGTTATCAATGACTGTTTCCTTATAAAGTTTTAATTTGTTAAGCATTTTCATGGTTCTTCAGACAAGTCCCTTGGAGAGACGGAGATACCAGCATGGATGCTGTGCTCCAAAATTGTTAGACCAGGGACAAATGCAGAAGTTACATGATATGTTTACTCATACTTTTTAAGCATATCTATCTATCTATCTATCTATCTATATATCAGGATCAGTTCAAGGATCTGCTGAAGTCATTTCACGTTGCAGCATCACACGAGGGCCTGCTTTCCAGCAGATTTTTCTCTTTAATCCTCTGCTCTTCCAGAGTCAAATTTCTCAGGACAAAGTCAATGCTGTCCTGTCAGTATGACTTACCTCCTTTGCTCCCAGCTATGCCCATACTAAAGCCAGATGAGTAATCTCACTTCCTCAAGTAGCCTGTTCTCCACTTCCCCAGACATTGTACCATCTACATATTCAGTCAATCACTCTTTAAAGTTTCCTTTCAGGTCACTGACATAAAAATAGTTCAATCCCATGGGGAAGAACTGATATTTGTATGTCCTCTCTATAAACTGGCATCAGTGATGATTTCTCTTCTGGGTTACATATGTCAAGATCTCATGTGGTATCGAGTTTTATTTCTTACTAAAGTCCAAGTATACTATCAATACAATTATGTTCTCTAAAATCCTAATGAGTGCTGCTGATTGTATTCCATCTCCTTTAATTTTGCTTGTATGACTTCTACACCAGGTATTCCTTGATGAGGCCAAGGCAACTGCCAGGCCATCTCATTGTTAGTGACACAACATTAACTTACAGCTCTCTGGAATTCCTCTGGGGTTTCAAGTTTTCTGAAATGTCAACAAGGAGTTCCTAGGATAGCTCTTCTCAAAATTACAGTTTTAAATACTCTTCTGGGAAAGATCAAGGGGGAAATATTTTCCCATTGATACAGACTGTAAGATGGCACTGATATTTTCCCACATGCAAACCAAAACATTTGTTGAAAACATCTGTATTTTCCTCAGCATAATTCATAATTCCACCATTTTCACTTACTTATGCTCCAATAGGCATTGTTTTTCCTTATTTTACATTAAAATCGCAGGTCACAGGGCTGGGTGTGACAAAATAGGCTAGAACTATCTTCACAAATACACAATAGGTTTTCAAAGCTTCGAAATGTTCATCCTCAAAGAAACTTTGTTAGCTCTTTCCCTTGTTTTGTAGTAACAGTGCCTTGCACTGATGTGGTGCTTTCTCCTTCAGAGGTTCTGCAGAGATTTTGCAAGTGACTGTGCTTAGGTTCAGTGAAGCACAACTCCCTCTCCTCTGCAACATGGCCAATGTTGAACAGGGCACAGCTGGAGTATGCAAAAGTTTCAAAAATAAATTCTTTTAGCCTCTTGAAAGTACAGGCAGTGATAGATTTAATTTCTTTTAAGCCCTACTCACTGTGTTAACTCAAAGCAAGTGTCTTCAGTTACTCTTACAATTTTGTTGGGTCAAAACACCCACTTTGGGGAAAATGCTGTTTAATTTTTAGTAACTCTAAGTGCCTGAGATTCTGAAGTTATATTTCATTAAAAAGAAACCCCTTCCACTAGCACAAGGCTTCCCCTCATCACTGCAGCCAAACAGGTGTGGATTTTCCCTGACTCTCTCCAAGATGAGGAGACAAGTCCAGAGAGGGAGGGAGATTTGGGCACGAGTCAGCTCTCTTGGTAGAGAGGTGGTTTGCCTGAGAGGAGAGCTAAGGGCTCATTCGGAGGTGTGATGCCACCGTACCAGCACAGCCTCCGACTGGGACCAGAGGCTTGGCACAGCAGGAGCTCCTAGATCACGCAGACACATCCATGAACAGAATTTGCAAGCACTCAGCAAACATGGCAAGCATATCACAGAATCACAGGGAAGGGACCCATCAGGATCATTGAGTCCAACTCCTGGCCCTGTACAGGACCATCCCCAAGACTCATGCCATGTGCCCAGGATTATCATTCAAATGCTTCTTGAACTCTGGCAGGCTGGTGCTGTGACCACTCCCCTGGAGAGCCTGTTCCAGTGCCCAAACATCCTCTGAGGAAGAACATTTTCCTGATATCCAACCAAAAGTTCCCCTGACTCAACTTCCTGCAGTTTCCTCGAGTCCTGTCACTGAGCACCACAGAGAAGAGATCAGTGCCTGCTCCTCCTCTTCACCTCACGAGGAAGTTGTAACTGCAATGAGGTCTCCCCTCAGTCTCCTCCAGGCTGAATAGAACAAGTGACCTCAGCCACTACTCATGCGCTTTGCCCTCAAGGCCCTTCACCATCTTTGTTGCCCTTCTTTGGACGCTCTCTAATGGCTTAATGTCTTTCCTATATTGCGGGTCCCAAAACTGCCCCCAGCACTTGAGGTGAGGCCGCCCCAGTGCAGAGCAGAGCAGGACAATCCCCTCCCTTGCCCGGTTGGCCATGCTGTGCCTGATGCCCCCAGGACACAGCTGGCCCTCCTGGCTGCCAGGGCACTGCTGACTCACATTCACCTTGCCACCAACCAGGACCTCCAGGTCCCTTTCCACAGCGCTTCTCTCCAGCCTCTCATTCTCTAGTCTATGCACACAACCAGGGTTGCCCCATCCAAGGTCCAAAATCTGGTGTTTGCCCTTTTTAAAGTTCTTACAGTTGGTGATTGCCCACTCCTCTGATCTGTTGGGGTCTCTCTGCAGGTGCTCTCTGCCCTTGAGGGAGGCAGCAGCTCCTCCCAATTTGGTGTTGCTGGCAAACTTACTCAGTATTCCTTTGAGAATTGGGTCCAAATATTTGTTAGCACTGATCACCGTCTCCAAACTAAGAATGCACAGGAAAAATAGAAATTAGGCTGTGATTTATTGCAGATGTTTTCATGCAGCTGCTCTACACTGACCTTTCCTCATATCTCCACTTCCCACCTCCTGTATATGCCCTCTGATTCTACGTGGAGTAACCATGACCTCCCTCTCAGGTCAAAGCTGACACAAAATCCCATCAGTGCTTCCAAAGAATGGCGGGGNNNCTCTATAATGTTGGGGGGGGTGTGGAACCAACGCTGTCTTTTTCATTACATTCATTAAGTGTGTGCTCCAGTTCAGCAGACCAGAGCCCCATTTTAGATGGTGCACTGCACGGTGTCAGAGTCCCAGGGCCCTTTCCTTGCCCAGGACTGACATGCTGCTTAAGGCATACAGATACATTCCAGCACTGCTGCCCGTCAAGGCTCCCAGCAGAATAGTAACTGCATCAAATGTTTAAGGCGTGCTTCAAAAATGCACCAGATGCCTTTACATCCTTGTAAAGCCTGCCTGTCTTTTATAGGAGAGAAAAGAGCTGTAGTTCTGGGGTTTGGGACCAGCTTTGAGGCTTAGCTGAAATGAAAGGTAGCTGCTGTACCTGGTTATGTGCACTGCCTGCACAAAATGAAGTTAGAGATGTTAGAGAAAACTGATAAAGCCTTCGATGTTAACTTACAGTTGAGACTCTTTATTCAGCAACAATTCAGGTTAAGCAACTTTTCTCTTCCCCTGCTTTGGTGAGACCCCTCAGGTATGACCCCTCCCCACAGAGTACATCAAAGTGGTGTAAATTTAAGAGAATTATGTCTTCTAAGGGTACCCGCGTGTGCATATCAGCATGGTATTCCAGCAGATGCCTACCTCAGAGATATACAGAGATACCGTTTTTCCCGTGTTTTCACCCCAAAGAGTTTGACGTCGCTACTTTTCATACAGCATACAAGTTCCCAGTACTTCAGGAGGCTGTTGTAAGGATGAGCAGCCTCACAATCCATCAAACATGGAAGCTTCTCCTTCCTGACTGCTGGGAGACTGTGGATCACTGTCCTGAAAATGTTTACAGGTCCCACCAGCCCTACTTGTCCTTTTGGCTTATCTCACATTCCCGGAGATGGAGAAAGCTTGTGCTGTACTCCCTGCAGCCCAGAGGATGAGAAGTCCCATCACCAAGGCAACAGTGATAGATGGATTGTAGTGAGATATTTGGCCTACAAACTCAGATTGAAGCACCTTTCTGCAAGAGCATGATCAGACCTATTTAACATGCAGGACAAGGATGACCAGGAAAAAAGGGTGCTGTCTCATGGAGCATTTTTGTTATTCCTGTTTACCCTAAATGCTCTGCTCACCTGCTTCTCGCAGCTGCTTCATTTTGGTTGTGGTCCATGGGTGGACACAGAGTTATGCAGACGGGGGAGAGAGATTTTTGTGGTCGGAGAAGTCACTGTGAGACACCCATCCCCACCCCACGTGCCCCCACACTGACCCACCCGCAGTGCTCCGGCACTTCCAGCTGTCGTGGGCAGCTGGAGGGATATTTTTAACAGGGCATCGCACTCCATATATGAAGCAGAAAAGTTTGAGCCCAGGAAGCCCAAAAAGAAAAAAAAAAAAGAAAAAGAAAAAGGTTCAAATGAGAGACACTTTCTACTTTGTTCTCTCCCTATTTTTAAATTAAAGATCTTTGATCTTTTTGGTGTTTCCTTCTCCATTTCTGGAAGGCAGCTTTTCTGGTTCATATCTGTTGACAATATTTCTAGATCACTAATAATAACAACAGTGAGGGGGAAATCCAGGTCAAATAAACAAGTAGCATTTAACCAGCCCTCAGAGAAAAAGAGGAAGGTAGGTATGTACAAGCCAGAGAGAAACCACTGATCAGGTGTGGCTGGGTGCCTTCTAAGCGTGCAAAACAAGTGTCACACCAAAGGCTGAAGCAAAATTGCCTTTCTTTTCACGCATTTTTCCCCTCCTGTTTTTGCATAGCATCTTTACAAAGTTCCAAGAAACACAACCTTTTTGTCGCTCAGTCCTGTCATTAAATTCACAAAATAAATGTGTCTTGGCTAACGTGAGTGGGTGGCGTAAACAACTTCACCCCTTTAATAATTCGAGGCACAGCTCAGCCGCCTGTGAAATGAGCTTCCGCCTGCCTGGATGCTAAACCGAAGCCTTGTGGTTGGTGTGCCATGGGTGTGACAGGCACAAAACAACCGGGTCAGGAAGTGCAGAGTTGAAAGGCAAGGAGTGAAAACAGTCTGTGTGTCTGTATGAGGGAGAGAGAGAGAGAGTAGTCAAGCACTTGACAATGTCACAGAGGCACTAAAACATTGAGGGTGGGAAGACTTCCCAATATTAGGATTTCTTCTATATCTCAGCAGTGCTTGTGGGGATGAGGGGTGTTGTCAGGCCACACGGAATTTTAAGTAGTGTGTTGTTGATCTGGCATCCAGGAACAGGGAAATGGTTTGAAGCAGGGGTTTATGCTGTGAAAGAGTCACTGATATTCCCGTGTCTTTGGCAACTGGAAAACAGACAAAGCAAAACCACTATGGATGTCCTGAGCATAAAAGTCTTCAATATAAGTCTTCAGCAACTTATGGGTGCTGGCATTGGTTTAATTGCAGGTGCTCAGGGAATTGGAAAGTTCTGAGATGCAGAGCTTGGAAATGATACCTTGAGTTCTAATAGTTGATAAAAAGATTGGAAGACAAAAAGTGAGGCAGAAAGAAAGGAAGCCCCAAAGAGTGAGAAAATAAAGTGGTATTTTGGGGAAAAGCCCACTGTGACGCAGCCCTTGCCTGAACAGATGTCAGTGTATAAACACTACCGGCTGCACCCAAATTGGGGCAGTGTGAACGACCTCTATTCCAGCCTTCTCTGAGACTCAGTGTTCTAGCTCCTCAAACTGGTTACCTTACGTTCCTCTTAGTCAGTAGTGAGTGTGTGTGAGAAGGAGGGAGGGCAAGAGTTGAAACAAGAAACCCCTCCGGGTGCCAATTCAGAGCATAGAAATAGGGATCCTTCACTGCTGGAAGACCTGGGCTCTTTCACCGACCATGGCTGTCCCCTGGTGCTAGCCTGGCACCAGGGGACACAAGTGTGGACTGGCAGCAGTGGGCACAAGTGTGGCTGGTGCCTCTAGGGGTCCACAGCCCAGCGTTCCCACCCACAGGGCAATGGGAGGTAGATCCACTGCAGGAGCCAGGTAGACTCCTCCTTGTGATAGCAGGTTCAATGAGGAAGCCCTGCAGCAGCTGCTTACCATTAAAGTGGTATTTACTTGAGCTTTGCCTCTAACCAGGACCCAGTAGCTCAGGTAATGCCCACACAGGCCTGGGTTAGGTTCCCCCAGTGTCCAGTGATGCTTTTAGTTATGCCCCACTGGGAAAACTGCCTGCACTTGGTGCTGCTCTGTTGCACCGTGGTGGGGGAGCTCAGCAGGCTGCTCCTGTAGCATCACTAATCAGACCCTTGCCAGGGCAACCCCTGGATTTACTGCCCATGTCATGGCATTGCATGAGCCTGCCTACAATTAAGCACAACCCATTCCACAGAGAAGAAAAGACACTCAAAGTAGTCCAGGAAAATAAATGCTCATGCCCAAAATCTCAGGTGAAATGACCACCCCAGGAAGCAAACCCCAAAAACTCAGACAGAGCTCTCTGAGGTGCCTATAGCAGTGCACCCAAGGGCTTGCATCAGGTCCCCTTTCATCACACCAGGTTGCTCCCCAGGCCAGCCCTGCCTTCCTGCCCTCCCTGTGCCCAGTCCAGGAAGTGACCTGCAATGATAAGCTTTTGTGCAAGTCATCCTCTCTTCATGCTGTGTAACACCAGAGTGAAAAGCCCCAACCCTCCTCCCTCCCAGAGGAGTGCACTCATAGTTCAGGTACAGCAGCAGCTGAGAGGTGTCCAGGAGGTTCCCTGGAGGGGTGTCACAGCCACCTGTGGCAGAAGAGAGAGGGACAGCCTCTCTGAGGGGCTTGGCAGGACAGCTAAAAGCTCTGTGAATATATTCAATATATGTCATTAACATAGTCATTAAATTTTCAAGGACTCCTGCAGGACCTCAGGGAGATGAGCTTATAAAATCTCGCACATGAGCCCCATAGCTTTCTCAAATTTGTGATTAAGATGCCAGTGGCTAACAAGGCTGGCCAGCATTCAGTCTCCATGGCATAAATGGAGCTTTGTTCACATCCTTCTCACTTCATGGTAGCTCAGGGCAGTGGAAGAGGTCTGTTGTGAACGTGGATATTGTCTACAAGGCACCGTGCCCTTTTTAGCAGTTGGTTGTGACTGTGTAAAGGTGCAGTTTGACAACTGAGAGTTCTTTGGAGTCCTGCTCACTGCCTTCACACTGAACTAAGAGATTTCCTTTTCTTGAGGGTCTTGGAGAAAAGAGATACTTCATAGATACAGATAGATTTGAAACCAGATAGCGTCTCTGAGATCCTCCTGCAAACACATGCAAGGAGCGCCACACTAGCAATCCCAGCACACACTTAACAAGGGAGGCTCTTTATTTTACTGAGAGGGGTGGGAATGTTGAAAAGAATCCATACAAAAATATTCTCCAAGAAAAAGAAAGCCACAGGAGGAGAAGAGCACTCCAGCACTGCTGAGCTCAGCTCTGGAGTTGGATGTGAGTAGCTTTTTTTTTTTCTAATTTCCCCATTGAAGCACAGGCAGCTCGGGAGGTCCTGATGTGCTCTGCCTCTTCTGTCGCTCTGGGGAGCTTCCTGCCCACTCTATTCCTGATGCCTGTTGTGAGCCAAGGAAGAGTTAGCTTAATCAGCAACACCAGCCTCTGAGTAGTGCCAAGTTGTTGTCATTAATCACTTCAAAAATCACTGCACTGAAAATAGTACACAGGGTCAGATGTTCAAAAACTGGCATGGTTTCACTGGTGTCATTTAACCTCAGCCACAAAGCCAGACCACACCCCTAGAGAAACACTTCTTATTTGCTTTACGTATTATTTGTGAATTTTAAATCCACTCACACAAAGCTGCTCTTCACCTTTCCTAGAGGAAATAACTGCTATGAGTGGTCAATCACCTCCAGGTGAAGGCAGGCTGGACCAACAAGGAACCTGTATCCCCCCAAGACATGCCTGGGGCCACTGGTCTGACGGTTTGGTCTGAGCTTCTCTGTGCTGCAGACCACCCCCTCTCCCTTGGAATCTCAGTCCAAATATTTGGCAGATGCACTTGGGGCTCATTACATTACAGAGGCAGCATGTTCACTGCGCTCCCCCGAATGGCATTTTGTGTGTGCTGCACTTGTTTTGTATTTGCTATATTTAAGCCGCAGAAATATGCGCTGGTGAGGAAAAGAGGGAAGTGGTGGTATCTTGGAGGCAGGGAGGGAATGAAAATCATTTCCCAAAGCTGCAATCCTCTGCGCAGAATCGTGGCCCACAAGAAGGAAAGAGGAGCACGGTCTCGGCACCAAGGACCTCTCTGGGTCACCCATACTGCAGTTTATCTGGGAATGATTACAAGGCAGCTCTGGTGTTACGCTACCGTTACTAAGGGTGGAAATTGCTTGGAGCCTTTGCACCTGAGGACTCCTTCTGGGTTTCTGTTACGAAACTGCCATGTTAGGGACAGGCAGGAAGACAGGTGTGCAGCACTGCAGGATTCATACATGGAACTAAATTTTTTAATTTGTCTGGCATTATTTGCTCCTTTTCCTCCACCCCAGCCTTTGCAGCCTTCTTCTACCTGACCATCGTTTTCCACAGACCATGCTCATCACCTTCACAGCTCCTCTGCTACTTGCCATGACCTGTGGGGCTCACAGAGTAGGATGAAGGCAGGGCCTGTCTCTATGCTGCTGCTGGAGGTCACAGCAAGGCAGGCCAAGGTCCTGGGTGCTCCTTCACTTGCTCTTTCAGTCATGGACTTAGGATACCTTCGATGTTTGCTAACACGTCCTATAGTGTCTTGCCCCATGTAATACAATCTTTCATGATCCTTGGTCCTTGCAGGCCAGTTGTCTGCTTCATAGCATGGGGTGGAGGAGAACCAGAATGTGCTTGGGCATGTATAAAAAAAGGTTTTCTCCTCCTCTGTGCTTTAGAGCTTGCCTAAAATTTGCCCTTCAAGTGCAGGTGAGGGTGAAAGGGGAGTATGGAGGTGAACGTGGGCTGGGGCCACATTTTAACTGTAGTCCTGATGGAAGCAGCAAGTTTCAGCAGCAGGCATTACTGCTTGATAACAGGGAAGAGATGGCCTCAGTCCCTAAGAGAACCCCACACAGATTCAGGATCTCAGCCTGCTGTCATGAGAGACAGTGAAGGTTGTGGCAGGGAGACAGGTCTGGGCATCTGAGAGCCAAGAAACAAGTAAGAGGCAAGATACTACCTAATGATTCAAGAGGGTCCCAGTGAGGAAGCTAGGAACATAGTGCCTTTCTGTCTACAAAGCTGAATCTGTTCCTGGAGATGGTGTAACCGGGCCTTCTTGATCTTAAGCGTGTTGGTTGTACTGGGACAGGCAGCCCTAAGCAGGTATCTCACATGCTGCAGACCCATGGAAAACAATGTGTTCCACTCCCTGCACTACTCTGGGCAAGTTGATTTCATGGCTGTCCAGCAGCAGGACTTCAAGCCAGCCCATTACCAGCAGCATGGACAACATCATCCTGCAGTCATGCTCCCAAAAAGCAGGCTTGTCGTGTCTGTCTCTCCAAGTCTCCAATCCCTCCTATAGTAGCTTTGACCATCTCATAGTGTAGCTGACTTCCAGCTGTCCAGGAAAGCAAAAATTAGTTTCCAACAGTTTCTTAGGTGCCTTAACTAGAAAACAAGGAATGATTTTCGAAAACAAGAGACAGGGAAAAAATAAGGCTAGAGCTGCAGTACTAGACATGCCATCCACATACTTGGTGTGCACTTAAGAGCAGCTCAGCCAGCCCTGGTTGCTAAGCAGTTAGGTTGACTGGAATGTGCTGCTCCCTCCAACCCTGCATGAACATTGCCACCCAAAACCTGCCCAGAAGAGGCATCAGTGCTGATTTTGAAACGGGTTTTGGGGGAAAAAAAATGCAAGTGGTGGCTCCTTCATTCTGCTCTCTCAAGTTATATACACGAGGACAGGTATGGTGTATGCTTGTGCATACACCCCCTGAACACCAAATGCTGCCAGAGGCACAGGCCATTGTGGGAAGTGTTCTTGATCTGAAGGCAGCTTTCTCAGACCACCACAAATGCAGCAACATGGGACAAAGAGCAGATAAAGGAAGGATTACCCAGGGAAAGTGTTATCTCTGTGGTACATCAAAAGCTAAAGGCGACTCCCCTTTCTGTCCCCAGCCCTCTCCCTCTGTATCCATAGTTGTTCCTTGGCATACCAAGCGTGTCCTGGCCACCATGCCACAGGACGCAACCACTGCATTATGCTTCGGTCTTTCCCAAAGATCCAGCTGTGCTGAGCCTCTGGCCAGAAGTCCCAGACCCCTGGATTTGTTCCTGAATCACTGCACAAGATCAGCACTAGTAATTTTCCCCCACAGAGTGCCCCAGAGCAGCAAGTGGAAAGACTTGCAAAAGCACCATCATGAGAAATTAGGAACTTGAGGGTGGGGCAGCAACACAGTGATGGGAAGTAAAAGGGGGGAAATGATTGCACAGTGGTTAGAGGATGTCAGCAGAGAAAAACAAGTGGGTATCAAACTCTTCTAGAAAGAGAGCAAGAAGTGTTACAGGATGACAGTGAATGTCCAACAAGCTGGACAGAGAAGGTACAAGTACAGGAATGGGGTCAATCCAAAGAGCAGCATGGGCAGGGTGCAGTAGGAGAACTGTGGCAACACTTTAATGTGTTTAGTTGGAAAGAGTAATGGCAAACTTGCATATGGTCAGAAAGTTGAAGTCTTTGCCCAGATTTCTCATGGCAGAGGTCAGGCTCTTGTCTTTTACCTCTGCCCTAAAACCTTTCCCAAGTGATGGTTCCAGCACCTGCCATATTCCCCACTCTTAAATATGATCATTCACCTATATTTTTGGACCAAGATCTCCAGGTAAGAGCAGTCAGGTTTGCACCCTGTGTTCCCACAGAAGACTTGCCTGGGTGTGATACCTGCTGGGGATGTCCTGTGGGATGTCCATCAGCAATAAGAAGACACCTTCTGCATCCCTTCTGAGCATGGGAGTTAGAAACACAAAAAAGATGAGTTACATAGGAAAAAAAAGTATAAATTGTCTTCCTTAAAGGCTCGGGCAGACCTGATCTACCTCAGACATCCCAAGCTCAAAGCTGTGGTCTGCCCAACCATGCCCCCACCTCCTTTGGCCTCCTGCTGGTCTGAACATGCAACAAGAGACCTCCATGCAAATTGCTGTCTGCATGGTCTGCTGAGTATTGCCACCCACCACCAGTCCTTGCTTCTAGGTGAATGAAGTCACCCAGGCCTGAGCTAAGTCTTTGTATCTGCATAACAGACATACATCCCCACAGCAAGCAGGGAAATTTCAACAATATCCCACATTTTCGGGGGGGGGGGTCCAGACAGAGCCCTCCCACATAGTATCTTGTGGGGGAAAGAAAGAGGCTCTGTCCCAGACCTCTATCCAGACTACTTGGTCATGCTCCCCCTTTCCAGGTTTCTCTAAGTCTGCAACGGACCTGAAAGCCTCCTGCTCTCTTGATTCAGGGGATTCAGTGGGCTGGAGATTGTGTGGCAATAGGAAAAATGAAGTACTTCTTCATATATCCACCCCCCCCAGAGCGATGTGTAACTGATGCATATCAGCCAGAAAATCCTGCTCAGACCTTTCAAGAAGCTTTCTGAGTGCCTGGGAGGAGGAGAGCATTTAGGTATTCTCAGACTTTATCTCTTCTCTGATAATCCTAATTTACTCTTTGGCCTGGGAGCAAAGGCTAATAGAAAGCAAAGTGCTCCGGCAAAGCTCAGCAGGTAATTTAGTAGCTCTGGTTTAGTTGTCTCAAGTATAACGTGGGGTTACCATTGCTGAGAATTAGTATTTGTGAAGGTGCACCAGAGCTGTCACAGAGATAGAAGTACACCGTAATTGTCAATTGCTGCTTTGAAAAGGTCACGGTTTTCTGGAGACAAAGCTAAAATCAGCTGTTGTCATTTAGACATTTCACTGGGGACATTCATGATGACCTATTTTTAACATAACAGAAGATTACGCTGCAATACCGTGAATAATTTATAGGCATAGTAGCATGATCACAGCCACAATACAATGGCAGCTTCAGTGCCTGCCTGATGATGGAGGGAGACAGAGCGCTCTAGCAATTTCCACTGAATTAGCAAAACAAGACACATGTGGAACGACTGTCCCGAGCCTTTCAAAAGCATGCGTGTCAGGATGAATACATGTCCAGAAGGGCTAAGTGGGGCAAAGATTTTATCTAGAGCATCCATAAACCTTCTCAGTCTCCCAGCTGTTTCAATAAGCACTGGGGGCAGAGAAGTGGGAGTGTGTGTAGGGCTCGGGGTGATGGAGAGAAGGAGAGTAGCTTTCTGCATTTGCTATGCTAAACTGTGTTGAGAAACCAAGAGAAACAGCTCATACATCCCTATCACATGTATTTGCATAGTATAGAGGAGATTTCCTTGAAAGAGGAGGCTGCAATATGAATGAGGTAATTTGCATCTGCAACCTTAAATTCAAAAAGTCTTCTGCAAGATAAGATCAAAAAGGCCAGAGGGAATTTGTAACAATTGACCAGAACTGTAGGAGGCTCCAGGTTGAAGTAAGATGCTGCAATTAGTCTATGGCACTGAAAACCTTTAACAAATTAACCAGCCTTCCACAGTGAGAGCTGCCACCCCCTAAAAGGCTGAAATGGACTCAAACACATATTAAGTATGCATGATGAGACATTTATAGCTTTCAGCATTGCCACAAATATTTCCTCTCCTCTTTCCCTGGCATTCCATAGCCCAAAGCGCACAGCTGCTTCTCCCAGAAAGTGACTTCTCTGCCTTTGCCTCAGAGTTCCCATCCTATGTGACACACATGAAATGGGGGAATAGTTGATTCAGTCAGAGATGTAGAAAGGTCACCCTTAAAATTTTGCCTTGGAGCTGCAGCAGTGACACTGTGCTAGCAACAGCCCCTACACTTTTCCGAGTAGAGAAATGGGTGCCTCTGGAAGTACCACAGCCATGATTGCTGTAGAGCCCGTATGAATTCAGAAAACTTGGAAATGGCCTGTAGGCCCCAGAGGTCTGCACACCAGTATGAAGAGCATCCTTTTCTGCTTTTACTGAATCTGGAGTAATTTTCTCTCATTTCTACTTTCTAAGGCTGCAGGGTTTATTTTCAGCATACAATATAAATAACTCATGTTCATTATTCCTGCTTAAAATTACTTAAGATGATAGGTCACCTGGAATTGGCAGCTTGGCTTTTTCATTCAGGGACAGTTTTGGGGGTTGTTTTACATGCACAATGCTCTGTAAAAATCCAAGTCTGTCTTCCTTGTCATTTGCTCAACTTCTTCATGCAGTATCATCCTCTTTGTGACAGGTCAGTGTACTCAGTGAAAAACATTTGCATTCAAAATGGTGAGTCTACCTATCCTGACCCAAATGGGGAAAGATACAGGAATATGGGGAGGGTATCAGCATTGACTTCTCAAGCCTCCTTCCAAATAGTGTCTATTTACCAACCCCACAGATTTGCCAGGGATTCCCTCTGCCCCTCACTCCCTCTCCCCCCTCCCCCAAAGAAGAAGGCCTTGCAGCTGTTTAAGAGGCACAAGGGAGAGCTTGTTGAAGGACCCTACAACAGCCTTAAATTCTGGCAGAGGAACAGCAAATCGTATAGAAAATACAACATGCATGTTTGGTACTTCTGTTGGTTGATGTAAAGTCCAGTATTAAAAAAAAAAAGTCACAGAAGAGAAAGGAAGAAGTCCTAAGGGTAGCAATAAATACATGCAAAGTCCGTATCTCTCTAGAGATATATTGATAGTAAATAGGACTATACGTTTTGGAAGGAAGACTAAATTCAAAGAAAATACCTCACAATCTCTGGGGAAATACGGTACTCCTGCTTTTTTTCTTGGGGTAACAGGAAAGATGCTTAAAGGAAGAAATGCAAGATCCATTCATTGCAATGTTCTTTCATTTATATTCGCCTTTAACGGCTGTCATCAGCCCGCCCAATACCCAAATTTAGAGCTTTCGCACACTACTGAAGGCAACGGAGGCTGCAGCGAGTGGCCCACCAGCCACGGGGAAGGCAAGCGACGGCAGCCCGTCCCCTGCCCCATTCCACGCGGGAAGGGTCAGAGGGATTTTGCGGATGTTCCGTCTTTGGGACAAACGGCCTGAGGGGCCAGACGCATCGAATGAAAAAACGGAAGAGCAGCACCGCCGCCGCTCCCAAAAAGGTACGGAGGCAGCGGCAGCGCGCTGCTCCGCCACATCCCGCG
>VZRQ01009571.1:479898-542852 GCA_013397975.1 Machaerirhynchus nigripectus
TTTAAATTTTTAAATTAAATTTTAAAACTTTAATTTTGTTTTTTAATTATTATTATTATTATTCGCTGTTACTAGTTTTCGAGCTGCGGGCGCTGCCGCCCGGGATGGGGCACCGCGGTGCCCGAGGAGCGCTGGGCGGCGGCGGGCGAGCGGCGTCCCGGAGCGGGCTGTGAGCCGCGGCAGCACCGCCGGCAGCAACAGGTACCCGGCCGGGCTCCCGGAGGGGTGCGGGCCCGCAGCCCGCGTGGGAAGGAAGGGGCGCTGCCGAGCGGGGACGTGGCCGAGCCCAGCTCCAGGGCTGCGGGGCTGAGGAGCCGCGCTCACGGGAGCGGGTCCCGACCCCGCTCATCTGCTGGTGGCGGCGAGGTTTTGAGGAGGGCAAAGGTGCTCTTTTGGGGCGTCCTGGGTACGATTTTAGGCTGTGATTGTGAAGGAAATCTTGGACGTGGGTGTTCGCTGAGGGACGTGAAACTGGCTAAATGTTTTCTCACAGAGCGTGGAAGTGCTTAGCCTTGTTTCCGTAAAAAAGTCTCGGCGTTTCCTTAGGTCTTGTCTTTCTATTTCCAGTGGGCTTTTATGGTATTACTGGTTGGAGAAGAGCTTAGACTCTCTTAAGTTCCCTTTTCAGTCCTCTGGCTCGTTCCCAAGGACTGGTGCAAACACATTACACACTGGCATTGCTCTTCAGTTTACCTTTGAATGCCCTGGTTACAAAAGGTCACCCTAATCCTGTGACTGGTCTTTCTATTGCTGTGTTAGCCGAGCATTTTGCTGTCGCTCATTCAAAGTTTCAAAAAGCTTTCTGGAAAATGTGTGCTTGTGGCCATGCTGCCTTTGCACCCTTTCATCCATCTTTCTGGGAAGAGCTGAGTGTATTCCCAGTGTAATTTCAGCATTCATTAATCTGGCCGTGCATTCAGCCACGCTCATCTTAATTACCGTGTTTGAGCTGCTGTCACGCAGCTGGAGCCCGGGGCAGGGAACACGGTCCCAAACAGAAACATCATTTTCTCCAGTGGTTAGTTAGGTTTCACAAGTATCCTTCTCCTGCATAAGCAAAAGCAGAAGCATACCCAAACAGAGAGCTTAAGGAAGGAGACAGGAGGAAGGTGTCTTTCCTGAAAGATTCCTGTGCTGGTTGCCCAGCTGTCTTTGAGATCTTCACACACCGGGAGGAGATGCGATGTGATCCGGTTTTTGTGGCCAGACTCAGAAAGGTATCCACTGGGATGGGTTTGGAGCCCTGCTTTATAACCATGACAGATTGTTCCACGTTTAAATAAGTGTGGGTGGGTATATATGTTGCACAGTGGGAGTCTAAAGGAAGCAAAGTTTATCTTTCTTCCCATAAATCCAGCATTTTCTAAGCTGGTAACTGAAGCCTAGGACAGTCACTTAAGATGGTGTCGTGCTGCTTGCAAGTGCAGCTAAGCACTTGTGCAGGGTGAACTTTTACAATCCCAGCATCCATAACCTGATGCTGGTTTAACTTTTGGCATCCAAGCCGCATTTCCTTTTCAAAGTGTGGGCTTTGGAGGTTTTCTTTGTTTGTTTTTGTTTTTAAGAACCAACATGGTGAATTTCTTTCCAGGATCCTGCACAAGAAACAGAGCACTTAGCTGCTACTCCTCTCTAGAATGGCAGTACAGTTATACCTTAGAGGGTTTTCTGCAGCAGAATTAATATTTCTTAAATACTTGGGACTGTGTAAGTGGAGAAGTGTGTGGTTTGTGAAGGAGCATCTGTAAGTGAAAAAGGTGCTTTGCTTCCCTTGTGCTTTCAAGGCACGTGACCATTTTATTATCCCGTCTCACAGAACAAACACTTGGGCTAAGAGTGGTACAAAGCACGGCCTCAAAGCTCACAGCAGCATTGTTTACGTGCCATGCAGGGTTACCTTTTGCTCTTTGATATTTTGATGCCTGAACAGGCAGAAAGGTAACTTCCACACAAAGTGCACTGCTGGAAAAGGTCCGGGGAAGCAGCCTTGCTTTTCTGCTGGGAAGAAGTGGGAGTGAGAACTAAAGGCAGCATTGGCTTTTTCCAAAAAAGGGATTGCTGGTTTGACTTTTCTTTTTTTCCTGATGCTATATACATGTGGCAGTGACAAGCTGCTCCCAGACAACCCCACTTAACTGGGGTAGTTTTCATCAGGCAAGCTAGGCTGCGAGCAGCAGGGAGATAGACAGCTTGTGTCTGTGGCCATTCAGCCAGCACAGAGCATCAGCTGAAAGCAGACGGGGAAGGAAGTGAGGAAAGCAATGCCTGAACGCACGCTCCTGGCACCCTGGCACGGGCTTGTTAGAGAGGACTGGGATGTGAATTAGTATCAGACAGGGGCCTGTCACATCACTTTCAAGCTGTGTGGCTCCTGGATGACTCTATTAACAAAATGGGAGGGGAAAAGAATGGTTATTTTCTCACTTAGCAGGAGCTTGGAGGTCATTGTTTTGTTCACTCAGCTTACAGTGCCTGCTGATTTTCTGAAAGGGAGGTTGCTAAAGAAGTTTCCTAGTAAGAGATTTTCAAAATGAATCAGGAAGAATATGCACTGATTTTTTTTTTTCCCCCCTCCACTAGTTTTGCACAGATTGTGGCACTGGCTCCAAGACGTGCTTGCCCTTTCAGAAGGCAGAGAGAAAGAACTGGGCCCACTTGGAATTTAAAGTTGAATGTAAAGTCTTTTGAGAGCAGAAGCAATTTTGCTCTGGGAGACTTTATGAACCGTGGTGGCTGCACTTTGGACACATAACAGAGTCATTGAGAATTTAAGTTGCCAGCATCTTTGTTTGCCATGCTGTCCTTGACACAGTTCGGTTACACCAGAGCAAAGGCAGAAGGGCAGTCCGTGAGCAGAGGAGCCAGGCGGCCGGAGGACGAATGGCAGGATGGGCTTTGCCAACTCCCCATGAAATAGCTGGAAGGAGATCGGCAGCGGAAGCCAACCCTGGATGCAATAAACTGGATCATATTATATCTCTCTGCCTAATGTCAGGAATGGCTTAGCTAAGGCTGGGCAGTCAGCTCAGTTTGAGCTCCACAACTGTCCTTCCCTACATACCATAAATCAAAGCAGAAACTGTGCATTTTCTTCTCCACAGCTGTTCTGCCGCTTTATTTCTGCTCCTCAGTGTAAATGCTGCTCATGCCCTCACTTACCTGCACCCACGTGGGCTGTGTGGCTGGCCTGGGGCTGGCTTAATCCTGTCCTGTACCTTCTCGTAAAGCTGGTGCTCTGGCACCTGCTCCAGGCAAGTATTTCAAGGGGAAAGGAAGCAGTGGGTAGCAGGGAATCTTCTCTGGGAACTGGCATTACCCCCATTCGGCAGCCTAGGGACAGACACCTTCAGCTGTTGTTTTACAGCAAGCGGGCACCAGTTTTACCTCAACCTTCACAGAATCATGGAATGGCTTAGGTTGGAAGGGACCCTTAAAGGCCATCTAGTCCAAGCCCCCTGCAATGAGCAGGGTCGTCTTCAAGTAGATCAGGTTCCTCAGAGACCTGTCCAACCTGACCTTGAATGTGACCAGGGATGGGGTATCTATCACCTCTCTAGGCAACCTGTGCCAGTGTTCCACCATTCATTGTACAAAAGAAATTATTCTTATGTCTAGCTTAAATCTGCCCTCTTGTAGTTTAAAACCATTACCCCTTCTCCTATCACTACAGGTCTGTGTCCAGGGTTTGGATTCAGTCCCTTGAGTTTTTGCTCTTCAGCTCTAGCTTTGAAGTGTTTTTGCTGCTGGGTCTGGTAGGAAGAAAGAGGATTCCTCCTCTCCAACCCTATCCAGGTTAATTAGGGAGCTGCAGCAAGGCTCCAGGAACCCAGCCATGATCAAAAAAGGTGATCCCAGTACATGCTGCCCCACAGGATTTGGTGGGTGTGGAGAAGGGCAGGTGTACTTGAATTGCTTTTTGGGAGCCACAAGTACAGACCGTGCCTTATTCTTTGCATCCACGCTCTGCACCCAGTGGCCTCAAGAAGCGAGTCCTCTAAGCATGACACAAGAAGTAACTGGCCTTTCCTTCCTAAAGTTATCTTTTCCTTAGGTCTTTTTATGTTGCAAGTGTATCCTGTAATTTTTACTTTCTGACCTGCACAAAAGAAATGACGGATTAGCTCAGAAGTATGCGAGCATCTTTCTTCTTTTCAATGGGAGGAACAAATTAAAGCTGACAGTTCCCTGGAACCAGCGCAACACATGAAGTAGTCACAATAATACATTTTATCTTCCAGCCCTTTTAAAGCATCAGAAGCTCTCTGGTCTCTGATGCCTCCAGTAAGCTGACCTTGGCTGGCAGAGCCAACCACCTCATTACTGCTGTCCCACTGCTCACAGCCTGCCCTCTCTCCTGGCCCTCAAACAGCCTGATTAGCTGCAGCAGCAGCAGTGATTGCTTTCCAGGTTGTGCAGGCTGCTGGTAACCGTTCAATAGCACCAGAACTGTTTCAAATAATCCCTTCTGAAATCAACCTTTTTTTTTTTTTTCATTCAAAAACCTCATCTAGCTGTAACACCCAGAGATTTGTCGCAGATGATTTTGTCCTGAAAAACCTCATCAGCAGGAAAACTTCAAGTCATCCATTAACTCCAGAAAGCAGTTGCAGCAGAGAAAATCTCTGGTCATCACCAAGGTTCTGGTTTTAGCTTGTGCCTTTACCTCTACAAAACACCAGTCTAGACAAACCCTATCTTTTACTATTTAGACCTTTCTATTTGAGCTGACCAAAGGACGGAACTCCTTTTCAGTGAAATCTGTAGGAGACAGGCAAATAAGCACCTGTAAATAGTGACAGGAGGTTCGTGTTTCAACAGACCATGCAAGGTTGAACACCACAGCTTCCTTTCTCCAAATTAACATCTTGCTGTCTGGCCAGCCAAAACTGCTTGATTTGACCCTCATGAGGTGTCATTCTTCATTGTCAAATCTATCTTGCATCTGCTAGAAGACTGAATCTGAACAGAGGAAAGAAATTTTCACTTGTAGCAAACGTACCCCTTGATGATGCCTTAGAAGCCTTAAGGATTGGGGCTTGTGCTTGGGGTTGAGATGGTGACACTGGTCTGTGGTACTGCTGCAGGCAGGTAGGGCGAACAGTGTAGCTCTGTATTCAAAGTCTGATGGGCATTTTCTTGTTGTATAATATGAAGGAAAAGGCCTTTTCCATAATTAAACATCTTGACCTCCTCTGTTAGTATTTAATTTTAAAGTGTTTGGTTTTAAAACTTTTTAATTGTGGTACTTTAATTGTGGTGTTTAGAAGTAGTGGCGTATGTTACAGCTTTGTGCAATAATATCCCTGCAAGTAGCCCGTGGTCAGTGAATCTCCTTGGGTATGGACACACTCCTTTCTCTGGTCACCCCTGCAAGCATCGCTGGGTCATAGCAGCAACAGCTATCCCTGTGCACTTTCCCAACCATACAGGCACATCAGTGGGTGACAATGCTGTTGCCAACGCTCAATTAAGTGTATAATGTGTTGTCCTGCATGGCTGACTGCCCTTTCCATGTCTCATTCAGTACGTCCACAAAACAGTGTTCTGTTAGTTGAGAAGGACTTGCGTTTTCACAAAGAGGTGCTGGTGGCATAGGAAGCAGTTGGCTGTGAGGTGCTCCTTGATCCATGAGGCTTTTCCCCCAATTCAGTGTGGCAGTTGGAGGCCACATCTACTTAGATATACACAAAGTCTTATATATAAGAATAGCTGTCTGCTAAAGTAAACAGAGAAGAATGTTTAGTTTATTAGATGTTCAGATTAATAAAGCCAAGAGATGGAATTGCTCACTAAGTCATCTGTGCTACTCAAAACCAAACCAAAGCTATATTAAAAATGCTAAGACTCAGCTGAGGCCAGAGAATAATCAGCTTAAAATTCTGCCTGCGTAAACTAAGGTTTTGCTTTCTTTGAAATCAGAGGGGGACGTTGTCATCGTCTCCCCAGATGGCAGCTGGACCACAAAGCCTTGTTCTGTCATTCAGGGGCTGGACTGGAAGTGCTTTCAATACATTTGATTTCCATGCCCTGTGCTGAAAACAGAAGTTCCCTGAAGGTTAGATGGCTTTTCATCTGCAGTTATCTGGCAAAAGGTTGAGTTTTCCCCATTCTTTCCTAGCTCTACCCTTAAAAAGAAAATAATCTTCCTTCCTGGTGGAGAAGTGTAACAACTCCTATCTTAAACTGAATTCTGTATGCAGGGTTCCTCCAGACACTGTATTTCTTGTGGGCATGTCATGCTGCCACCAGATGAGGAAGACAATTGCCTCCATTGGCAAAAGGGCGTAATAGTTTTCCATCCTCATGAAAAGCCATGGTATCCTCCTTTTCCTATATCCTGAATGATAGTCCGTTAATATGATGTGAATTGGAAAATGCAGAAATCTCAGCAGAGAAGGAAAGGAGAAAGGAAGGGCACCAGAGGACAAGCTACGGGATCATTCCTAAAAGCTTGTCATTAGCCTGTGATGGCCCCAGTAGGTCTTTCTTTTAAATGGCAGACTGTGGAATAGCAGGGACGTGCCAAGATGCGCTGCTTTAATTTGTGCAGTGAAAAGTTACACAAGATAATTACCTTGTAGTTCAGTGACAATAAATGCTGTCAGATCTTTTCAGTTCATGCTCTGTTTATCTGTAATGCCTCTGTTTCTAGAAGACTCAAATGGTAACTAATCCTATAGCATAGCTGGAGCGTATGGCATTTTAAACTCAGGATTTGGGCTTTTATAATGTCCATTACAAATTAAATTTACCAATTAACCCTGACTAGATCTACCTGCTGTAGATTTAAGGGTTTCATCAAGTTTGCATCCGCTTTGTCTGTGACAGTAAACTACAGACATTTGGGAATGTTTTTGGGCAGGAGCTGCAACAGGCACAGACCAACCAGCCTGTATCTGTGGCATTAAACTCCCCTGCCCTTCAGAGGAGGAAAGTACATCAAGACTGCTTTGAGAATGGTCCTGGGTCCGTGTTTCCCAAAATACGCACAGTAGTTGTATAAGAAAGCCCTACCTGGCCCAAACCAGAACTGTGCCAGTGAGTGTTCAGTGTAACCTCCTTTGCTCCAAGGAGCAGAAAGCCCTTGCAGAGTCAAGAGGGAACAGCTTTTCTGTACTGAGAAACTCAGAGTTGTAGAATGGTTTGGGTTGGAAGGGACCTTTAAGGACCATCTAGTTCCAAACCTGCCTCCATCATGGGCACCTTCTGCTCGACCAGGTTTGCTCAAAGCCCAGTCCAAGTCAACCTCGAATGTTTCCAGGAATGGAGCATCTGCAATGGCTCTGTTGTAGATGTTACAGTGTTTCAACACACTCATTATAAAGAATTTCTTCCTTATATCCAGTCTAAACCTACCCTCTTTTAGTTACAAAAGATTGCCCCTTGTCCTGTCACTACAGGGCCTGTGAAGAGGTTTGACCCCATCTTTCATATAAGCCCTCTTCAAATATTGAAAGGCTACAATCAAGTCTCTCTGGAGCCTTCTCTTCTCCAGCTGAACAACCCCAACTCTCCCAGCCTATCTTTGTAGGAGAGGTGCTCCATCCCTCTGATCACCTCTGTGGCCCTCCTCAGGATGCGCTCCAAGATGTCCACGTCTTTCCTGTGCTGAGGGCCCCAGACATGGACACAGTACTCAATGTGAGGTCTCACCAGAGCAGAGGGGCAGCACCATGTCCCTCACCCTGCTGCCCATGTTTCTTTTGATACAGCCCAGAATACTGTTGACTTTCTGGGCCTCCAACTGTGCCTTGTTGAGTCATCTTGATGGGTGTTAAAATGAAACGTGGTTTCAGAAAGTGGTGGCAAGGAGAGCAGGTCTCCATAAAATTCTAGATATTTTTTCAAGTGGTTCCTGTAAACACTTGTGTGTCTATAAAGCTGTCCTGCTTTTTTTGTGAATGCCTGGTTTAAGGTAACAGTGTGGGATGGAGCTGAGATAGCTGTATCTTCTGGCAGTCTGCACATAGCAATGACCGTTTTTATTTTGCTCAGCTGCCCCATTGATCATCAGACCTCATTTTCCAACACCAGTGTCACTAACACAAGCTTTTTCCTAGAGGGATCCTAGTACAGATCATTACCCCTTTATCTTAATTCAGATCCTTTAATGATCCTGACCAGAGAAAATTGTGGTGTTTTGGGAGAAATTTAAGCTGTTTGGTGGTATTAGGTATGTACTCTTGTATCATGTGCCTTCAAGAGGTTTTTAAGGCTTAAAATACTGTAGTCAAGAGAATAATAAACTCTGGCATAACTTTAAGTAAAATTCCTAAGAGTCATATATGTAAGAAGATTAAAGTTTTGGATTTGAAAATTAACTGAGGCCAAGCAAGTTGCATCAGAGCACGCAGCCTGTCTTGGTTATGCATGGACAGTGTTCAACTACTTGAGGTACTGGAAGAGAGCTTCAGACGGATGCTATAGCCAGCTGTAAATGAAGTAACACAGGACTATTATGGCAATGCTCTTCAAGTGGCCACACTCATAAGGTGTCAAAAAGACTAAATGAATCTGTTTCTGCAGTGCTCACGTCTGGGAGAAGAACATCCAGCTTTAAAGATCTTCTATCCTGGGACATGTAACGGTGTATATTTAACAGTATTTTAGTGAGCAGTGTGCCATTACGACACTCCTGGAAATAGAACGATCACATAAACATCCACGGAGTTTTAAGTCACCCTAATCCCATGTATTTAAAGAGGAGCAGCAAAGTGTTTGTATCTCATTAGTGGCTGAAGGGATTTGACAACAATGATGTTTTACTTTCCTTTCAGGGATGAAAAGCCTGTCTTACTTGTTTAATTTAGCTCACTCGTGCTTATATTAGAGCGTACCTGGAGTGGATACTGAGAACAGCTAGTTTGTCTGTCTCAGCTGAGGCAAAACAAATAATCTCTAGAGCAGCCCACTGGTTACCCAAACCATCCTGCATGTGTTTACTTGATGCATTTACTTTCCTGCAGATGCAAAGAAATTATAACCTCAGCTTGCTGTCCTTGCCCGTGCTGCTGCCATCTGCATTAAATGAGGGCTGTAAGCAGCAAAAATATTGGTGCAAAGTAATTAAAGAAATCAGCATTCTCAAGGACAATTTTGCTGGTCATTGCTTTTTCCTCCTGTCACGGAGATTTTTATATTCATTCCTTGCACGGTCTGAGAAAGTGAAGCCACGCTGCTGCTTACACTTCACGTGCAAATTTAGGTCACTGCTCAGATTCATCATGGATTTTGCCAAAGGACTCCCACCAGCGTTGCATCTATTGACATCAGGGCTGTCTTAGCCCACTTGTGCTCAGATGTTACTCCTGGGTTTGCCCAGATGTTGCTGTTGGTCAGTACAGGTCAAGGGAGACCACCCACAGCACTCACAGGTTCCTAGGCCTCCCCTAATGCTAATGCTTGCCAAAGTGGGCAATAGTTTGGTCACTTTTTGTAGTCTGGGCTGAGAAATTAAATTTCGGCCCAACATCTGGGGTCAACCAGGCATATGCTAAAAGAGGTAGAGAAGTAGCCGGGCTGCTCCTAGATGGAGGAGTTCCCACAACCTGTTTTGCATCCTGCTAGCCTTACTACTGCTCACAAGATTGCTCCTAGTAGTTTATCTCCTAATGCAGGGATAGATAACAGAGCAGCCCAAAGTCTTGCACCTTTAGTGCTGTGCAGCACTGCCGAAATGACAGTGTCATTAATTGTGTGCTCGGGTCGCTCGTGCTGAACCGCTTGTTAGGGATTTTGTGCAAGGTGGATTGAAAGCATGAGAGGATTGCTCTCAGTTTGGTTTCAGAAGTGCTTTTTCTTTAGATTATTTGCCAGCACTTGAATGGCAGCGGGACTTCGTTTTTAATTAAATCTTACATTGACATAAAGAATTATCAGTGATGAGTAGAATTGAGGTTGACTTCTAATCAAAGATAATTCTCCATACTGGAGTGGGTTTGAAATGAATGAATGTCAAATGTAATTAAATGGTCCGGTTCTGATCCCTCAGCCACGCTCGTATGTACAGTTATAGACCAAATTTTGCTTATTTATGCTAATGCCAGCTGAATATGATTGCCCTGTGTCTCTAATGCTGTAGGGAGCAAGATTAGGGAGGGCTCCACGTGGGCTCCTGCGCATGCTCACCCCAGCCACCAGTGTGAAATAAATGTTGGAGCTGAAAAAAAAAAAGGAGGTCAGCTGCCACGAACCCATCTGTCGTGTGCAGAGCCATGTAGGATCAAATTTATTTTCCTTGGGTTTATTACAGTGAAATAACTCATTTGCATTTCCCTCTCTTTATGTTTTAGCTATACCAAGGGTAAGAAGGAGTGTAGATCTTTCTCTGAGGGGAGGTTAAGCAGAGGCTCCCTGGCAACAAAAACGGAGAAATGGGGCATGCACTGAGAGCTCTGGTGAAGGAGTAGCTGCAGAAAGGGGAGGAAGAAAGCTAACTGTGGTATGAGACAAAAAGGGTGCTGCTTTCACCTTAGCTACTGCCAGTCCTTATTTCTGCATTCTAGTGAGGTGATGAGAATTGGAGCCAAAGGCATGTCTTACAATAAAAATAAAAGAGGAAATGAAAAGTCCTCACACTGACTTTGGTACCTAGACTGGTGTGGGAGGTGACTTATTGAATTTATGGAGCTATATTGCAGTGGGAGCTTCAGCTGTCAGGTCCTGTGTGTTTACAACCATCTATACTTTACCATTTTGCTCTTGACCTGGGTTATTAGCTTTTTTCTTACTGTTACTGTTGCTTTTTGGTTTATGTACATCATCTAGTTTGGGTAGGAGGAGCAGAACAAACAACATGGGACTGTTCCAGATGGTAGACAATTTGTATTTCTGCTCAGGGTGTCTAGTGATGAGCTAGCAAATACTATAGCATTTGAATTGAAAATGCCCTCACATTTAAAGTGTTCTTATGGAAATGAGACCATAAAGTGCAAGCCTTGCTATTAATCTTTTTCCTAAGGCTTGATACTATTTGAAGCAAAAGCTGAAATATGGTACTGAAATACTACATTTTCATTTATTAGAAACAGGTAATGGCACCTTGTGCTCACTTTTGGGGATTTCTGCGTGAAAAAGTAAAGCTCCCAGCTGTGGGCTTAAGACCTATAAAAGATGCATCAGTTGCACGAACATTTCTTTGTGCGTTGTGAAAACTGAATCCACCCAAATTCAAGTTATTGAAATACAGCTAGTAAAAGAATCACTGTAGGTGTCCTGATGGACATAACGTCATCAAGGAAAGGTGTGCACAAGCCTTCAGAGAGATCCTGCTGGATAATCAGTGCTGAGGCTTGGTTGTCCTGGTGGGGGAAGATACCCACCCACCTCAGCAAGAGCAGGGTGAGCTGTAGTGGACTAAACTAAGATTCTTGTTGCTGCAAGAGATGGGGCTGAAGCTTTCTCTTCGTCCTGTGGCTACCAGTGGCTTTGCTGCCCACTTAAGCATGTCCCGTGTGCTCCCACATCTCCCGTTTGAAGGCGAGGGCTCCATCTCAGCTACAGCTCCTTCTCTGTGCAGCACTGCTCTCTGCAGCCGTGTGGGTAAGCCCACGTGGCTCTTGCTGTACGCTAAAATTAACGTCTGAAGCTCACGGCTCTGCTGGCCTTTCACCGGCTGAGGTAGGCTTGGGAAGTGTGCCTGTCCGTGCAGCCATGTGCTACTATTTAGGAACATCTCTAAGCCTTGGACGTCGGTGCAACAAATGCACATGCTTTTATTCTGGCAACCAAGAATTGTTGTTCAGATGGAGCTCACATTTCTGTACAACTCTAGCAAATGCTGCCCTGCACAAGGAAGGAGCAGCCCAATCACTGGGAGCATAGAATGTGCCAGGAAGGTTGTAATTTGTGTAACTGAATGACCAACAGAAGACACCTTTCTACAGATGCTTCCAGGAGATCTCCCACCCCACAGAAATGTTCCTGACACATACAGAAATTATGAGTCTGCTCACTCATGCCTAAGAACTTTTATCCTCTGTTTTGTCCAAGTGTAAAAACTCTTGTGCAAGAATTAAATTTCTTGTGAAAGTTTTTTAAAATGCTCCTGAGCACTCTCACCCACATATCATTGTAAAATTTTTATATTAAAAAACTCAAAAGGATGTCTACATTCTCATCCAAGATGCATACCTCTGTACCTTCTAGGAGCCTAGGGAACATGGAAATCGTAAAATCCAGGTGCTTTTTTGGGCTACTGGCCATGCTAACCTTATATTGCCAAGGTGATTCAACTAAATCAGAAGGAAGAAGTTGGAAAATAAATATTAAAAATTACTAGACTTTAGGCTACAAAAGCAAGCAACATGAGCTGAAGGTTCACTGAATGAGCTTGGCACTGAACTGAGCCTGTGGAAGTTTAGAATTGCATTGTGCTCTTTGGGCAGAAAGAATTGGCTGTTTGGGAGGAGGACATGGCTGCTGGGGCATAATCGGTTACTTCCCTTATTGCGGTTTTCTTTTGCAGGGATGTGTGGTCCTAAATGTCATCGTACTGCATTTAAAAGTTTTTACCTTTGTAGACCAGCCAGCCCAATAAGCAGAACATAGACCTTGGCATAGATGAGGGAGGAACATGTTTCTTTCTTTCATTAGTCACAGATATCAGCTCATTTGTCAGATATACGCCAGGTTTGCAGGTAAGAAATATTCCCAGTGTGCCAAACAGAATCAGTTGGCTTTTGTAGCCATCCACTCACATTAGTAAGTGGGCCCCCTCAGGTCACCCCAACCTAAATAATTATCACTTAAATTTTAACAGACAGCCTGCAGCCCACACAGATCAACAAAAGAATCAACATACAAACTATCTCGCTGTAGGGATTACCTCTCCTTAGGTCCAGAATGGACCTTGAATGATGTGTCACACAACAAAATAATACAGGAAAAAAGGATTATCAAGGATGCTTTCAGTCACTCAGTCCTACCCCACGTTCCCATTTGATCAGCGATTATACATAATCCCAAAGTGTCCTCGAAGCCTTAGCTGCAGGGAGCTCCCTGATGCCTTACAGCTATTCTAGACCTGGAGCCATAACTGTAGCTGCTGCAAGGAGGGAACAGGAGGAATCCAGGGCACCATCGCCACTCTATATTGCAGCTTTACATGGTTGCTAGCACATGTCTAGCAAAACCAACTTCCCCTCATCACGTGGTGAGCAAAAAATACCATCTCCAAAGTGGTCAGGGGGAAGAAGCAAAGGAAAAAGGACTGTGCAGAAGTCAGACTAGATTTAGCAAATATGTGTCTGCCTGAATTTTCCCTCTTAACTTGGATCAAAGTCCACACTATTTATCAAATATTTTGGCATTGTGGGAGGTTGAGGTCTGCGCTGAGGGTGATGAAGAGAGGTCAGCCCTCTGGAAGTGATGGTCCCTTCCCCACTCATTAGCTCAGGCTCAGCTGTTTCCCCCTTTCCAGACTGAAAGGAGAGCTGAGAGAAGGGACTTCTATTTCCCTGGGGACAGAGACATCATCAATTATCTGCCATTCTCTGCTGCAAGCTGTCAGCGAATAGGGCAGAGGAGTACTGATAGGATTTCACCTTATCCCTTGACTCTCTGATGGGCTCATCATTCAACTGCTGTGCACTTAGCATGGGCAGTACTAATTATATTAATTATACTTCTACACAGGGTGTGCTTATATTAGCAGTAAGGAGACTGGTGTCTTCTTAAAATGAAACATCCCTGGTTCATTAGTTGTATAGATTTAAAAGTGTAAGCGTAGCCATTATATCCTCAGTTGGAGTGGATCTCTCAAATCACAAAAGCATTTAATATCATTTTAGGTGTGCAACTTGCATTATATTGAGAGCAAAAATTACATTGCATGTAGGAGGCAGTAGCATTATGTCACATAACTGCTAAATGTAGACTTAGAAACTTGATCGCTACCTTGGCGTAGCACCAGAATCCCCTTAGCGGTGTTCAGCTGTGGGGATACCCATCAGGTCAGTAAGAGATCTGGGGGAGTCCTCATGGGCTGAGCCTTACTGAAATTATACTAGCAGCTACATCCACGCATATAATCAAGATACAACTGTGTTATTAAATTCAGAGGTAGGTTTATGTAGTTGATAGCACAGAGACCTCTGAATGCTTTAAGAGGCAGGAAAATAAACCCCTCTCAGCAAAGGATATCACAACAATGTGACAGATACTCATCACTTGAAGTGTATTTGCGAGATGTGAGTATCATAAATAATCCATTGATACAGTGCCTGTATGCAGCCATTGTCCCTGAATCTGGGCCAAGGGACTGATGCAGAGTCTGCAGTTTTCTGAGGTTGGTTGGAAGTATCTGAGATGTCAGCAATATTAGTTTAAATCTTAAGAACAGGTTATGCTTGTACAATAGAGTCAACCTCTAACCTGACCAATGGAAAAGAACTGAACAGAACTGGGAGATTTTACCAGTTCTGACTCTGTTACCTCCTTTTATCTCAGTTTTCTTCTGTGCAGAAATTAAACATACATTATTCACCAAGGTTATATATAATATATAGGGAGAGGCCACAAGCCTATCTGGGCTCTGAGTTCTGACCATTTTATGCAAAAGCAAGGCAAAAGTAGCTCCAGGCAGGTCTTCAATTTGCATTTCAATTGCATATCTTGCACATTTTTTCTGGTATCTTGAGGAAAGTCTTAGCTACTAAAGCCTTTCAAAGCCATCTGAGTGCTTGAGCAAAATAAAGAAAATAAATAAGTACATTCCTTTTCCAAGATTATTTATTTTTTAAGTTTGCCCAAAGGAAAAGAAAACCAAAACACTTCCAGTGTTTCTGCACAGTCACACATGGACTCTAAGATTCTGTTCAGAGCCATTCATGTTCTGTTCACATTAATAGAGAAGAGACTTACCACGCAGAATATGCTAGCATTTTCACAACAGTTCTGCATCTAAAGTCCTTATCTTTTCATAGCCAATGTGGTCGTGATTAGCACCTGACTTTAAGTTTTGTTTTATCTCTTATTTTTTAAGGAATGGTTAATGTTTATGCAGCTGAATCTCCTCTGACTGTCAGTGTTGTTTAGCTCCTCCTAGGTCTCCAGATGTTGTCAGAGTGTGTGTGTTAATCATCCTGTCAAGTGATGCAAGTGCTGAACACTTGCAAGGGATTTTCTGCTCCTTGGCACTCTGGACCCGATTTTTAATGCAAATCCTTGTATGGGAGCGTGCTGATTGCAGCCTAATTGTCTCAAGGTTGTTTGCAAACCCAAAGGGAGCTTGCTGGGCAGACCCCCAGAGTGCTGTGGACGGGTGGTTTCCGCTCCGCCTCTCAGGAGATGGCTCTCTGTGGAGGTTGAACTGTTAGGCGTGAGCTGGCACAGGGAAACTGTACCATCTACAGGGATGTGAGGTTTGACCCTGGAAGCTGCAAAATGCCTTCTGGCAAGTTCTGTGCCAGATATTGGCAAGCCTAAGCAGAGCTCAGCCCCGAAGAGGTGTGCAGAGAGCTTTATGCAGCTAGGGGTGAGTACAGAGCCAAATTTGGGCTCTCATTGAGCAAAGATTTAAGTACCTCCAGCTTCGGCTGGAGCATATTTATCCCTGTTCCTGCGCCTCTGTGCTCCTCTCACCCTCTCCCCTGACCGTGGGTTTCTGCCCAGTACAGGTGCTCATGGTCCTGGTCTGCCTGAGAGCAACTCCTCTGTCCTAGGGGTTTGTCCTTGCTGTGGTTAAACTCTCTGAGCCCTGACCTGGGTGTGCTCCATCGGGGACATGAATGGTGAGGTACCATTACCTGCTGACCACAGTGGAGGAGAAAACTGTCCTTGACTGCACCCCGTGTGGTATCTCTGAGGCTGTTCAGTCAGGGGGGCAGCCCTCACTTCCAAAACAGAAAGATGTACTCTGGTTGGGTTGTGCAATAGAGAAAATGTCTCATTAGCAGTAGTGCTGGCAGTGCTGGGACTGGAAGAAGTGTTTCTGGCAGAGGTCTTGCGGAAATATTCCTGACAAAGCAGCTCCTTGGGCAATGCAGTCTCCTCGACAGAGAAGCTGTAGCTTGCCATGGCACCTACTGCCACCTCAAAGCGTATTTGCCCAGCTTAACTCTACAAATTAAATATAACCGAGCAGTGCACAATGTTTCCCCACATATTTGCTTTCTGCAGTGAATGTTTGCCATGCAAGCACCACGTAGCTCTGGTGCTTATCATTAATAAATACGTTCAGTTGTGAAGGCTCACGGTGTAGATCTCTGGCTTTCACAAATGGCTGCTTCTTTGGGCACTCGCAATCATTCCTCATCTGTGGGGATGAGACAGTGATTTAGACTTGCGGTCACCCCCTCAGCCCTGTAGGTCAGAGTTTCACAGAACATCAGCTCCACCGCCTGCAGGCAGCTCCAGCCCCTGCCATACCATCCTGCCTCATTGCCAAGCTCATTCCTCAGCCCAGCTATTGGAGTGGAATGAACTGGGGGCATGGGGCAGGCTGGGTCCAGCTTTTAAAATAGATGGAAAAAGCTGCTAAAACCCCTCTTTTTCATTTACTGTCAGGTTATTTTTAAGTTGGCCTAGTTTCTCAGTCCGTTTCACAGCAGTGGTGTCATTAGCTGAGCTGACATCCCAGGATGGATGGGAGGCGGGGAGAGGACGGGTCCTGCAGGATGGGGCAGAGTCTGGCAGCACCTGCTGACCAGCACCTGCTTCTCCAGCATCCCTGTTTCCCTCCTGCTCCCTGCCCTGTTGCCTGGCCTGTGTTGGCCGTGGTGCTCCTCACAGGTCAGTGAGACCATTCCTCTTCCCAGAGTAGCACAAAACCAAGGCAGTAGAAGAATCAATTTAATTGTCTGCCGAGGGCAGAGACAAGAAAAACAGTGGATTAAGGAGGAAAGGAAGATAAAGGCATCCCCCTTTTCCCCTGTGGCAGCAGATAGAGCTGCTGTGAACCATAGCACTTCTTTGCTATTTATTTGTGGATGGATTGAAATCATCCTAGTTTGGTGTAGATGCCAAGCTGGGCATTGGAAATGAGCACACAGAGGGCAAGGGCTTCCTCCCTGCTGAGGTCCCCCTGGGCACATGAAATGCAGAGCATGCAGTGCCTGGAGCTTGTTTACTCCTCACGGTGGAGAGCATCCCTCTCTCATCACGGCATGTCATGGCTGCGCATTCACCCACCGCCTCTTCCTTCTCAGCAGCCCCTGGGCTGAACAGCCATGGGAGCAGGGATCAAAGGGGAGCTGCAGGGCGTTCATGATGTATCAATCCTTTTAAAAATTATTATTATCATATATAATCACACTTCATAGTGATGGTGAGTGCCTCCTAAGAGCTCTGCACGCTCCCATAGTAATTTCCAGGACAGATGGGGACACTGGGGCTGGGGGTGAAGCATGCCAGGCATGGCAGAAATTGGGGATGGCATTGGGATTATCACACTGAAGTATCGGGTTTCTAGTCCCATATCCAGAGCCTCTTTGTGTCTCTGGTACAATTTCAGTAGACCCTGTAAGTCAGAAGTTAAAATAGGACAGTTTTGCTTTTAAATGGGGATGGTTGGCAATGCAAACAGATTTGTGCCCTGGCTTGCAGCCCCTCGTGGGGTTCAGGTACCCCTTAATGTCACTGATGGACACCAGACTGTCAGGCCTCACTGCCTGCCTCTTACTGTAACTCCATTGTCACTGACATGCTTTCTGTTGTTTTTCAGGAATATCTCCAAGGCTCCCTGAAATCATGTCAATAGGATCACATTCATTCTCCCCAGGAGGTCCTAATGGGATTATTAGAAGCCAGTCCTTCGCTGGCTTCAGCGGGCTTCAGGAAAGAAGGTCCAGGCAAGTACCCTTGCTCTCTAAGGGGAATTCCAAAATCAGGCTGTAAGGGAGTCTTGGGCTTTAGGGCACAAAGGGGGAAGGAGGTGAGAGAGGACTTCTTTCTCTCTGACTCTCTGCCAAATACAGTGTCCTAGGCTAAAACATCTCCATGTATTGTTTGTATAACTAAGCTGTTACCCTCTGCCTGCTTGCCTCTTCCACATTAATGCAGGGCTTCCTCACATGCCTCAGAGCTGTGAGAGAATTTCAGAGAATCATTTTAACTTATGCAGTGATCTTTTCAACATGTGAAATGTGCAGGAACATGATACACTTCCCATCACCCCCAGTTTAAGACCACTGCTACCTAAAAGACACTTTCCTCACTGCTGCACTGCTACGAATTCAAAACAAAGCCATTTTCCCGAGCTTGGCTTCAGAGCCTTTCCATGCACTTTTCCCTTTAGCTAGATAGGACTTAGGGCTTTGAGACAGGCATGCCCAAGTCACCCACTCCCTGATGCTCCCAGAGGCTACTTTACAATTGATTCTAACTTGTGTAGTCTCCCAGTGCCAGAACACCAGTTAGCAATTGAGGAGGAACAGCAGGCGAAGGGTTGCCTCCCATTGTCAGCCCAAGTCGGTGATGGTTTTTAGATGTTGACCTACCCTCCAAAAAGTCACTAAAGAGGCACCTGTATGCAGGACAACTGCCCTCCCTTTGCCATACACTCCATACTCAAGATACACTCCATATTCAAGACCAGTGGTGTGATACTGTCCTCCAGAAACACTCTTAAACAAATCCCAGTCTTCCTGAGGAGCTTCAGGCTTTACACCTGAAATTATCTGGGCTCCCCTTTCTTTTTAGGACCTGGGTATACTTCAGCCCTCTCATGGGCTCTCTAATGTGAATTAGGACAGTCATGGTATAAGACAGAGAAATGTCTGATGAGCCTCAGACTCGGCCTTGCATTTCCAGACAAGCATTTGTGTCTTGGGAAGCACATATCCCAGGCTGTTCGGATTCTTAACCTGAAAAGAAATGCAGTCCTTTAACTGGCAGGCACAGAAGCAGGTTCATTTTTGCTAGCAGAGATAGTATCAGAAGATTTCTTCAAGCTACACACCTTTGAGATTTCTATGATTTATGGGGATTTCTTCCTCTTTGATGTTCATTTTCCAGGTGTAACTCCTTTATTGAAAATTCCTCTGCGCTCAAGAAGCCCCAAGCAAAGGTGAAGAAAATGCATAATTTGGGCCATAAGAACAGCACCACGCCCAAAGAACCCCAGCCTAAAAGGATGGAAGAGGTCTACCGAGCCCTGAAGAGTGGCCTGGAGTAAGAGCTTTTATCCTGCTTGTTGATTGAAGCTTTCTGTGAGATTTTAGAGCCTCGAGAAACAAGAGCAGGGGTCCTTCCCCATAAGAGACGAACATACACCTCTTGAAGTCTGGATTGTGACACTTATGGTCTAAAATATGTGTATGGAAAACAGGAGGCAGAATCCCATTTCCATTCACACTTTGAGAAAAGCTCCCGAGGTCTGGGATCTCAACATCAGATTTTTTTCCCTCTGAGTTTCCTAGAGTCCTCTCAAAGGCTTGTATTGCCTTTCAGATAACATCCCAGAAGATAACAGGGCTTTTATCAGCCAGATACAGGGGCAGCGACTGGAAGGCACCAGCCCATAAACTAAGCAGCAGATTAGCTTACTTGAAACTGGTTGTTCAGTGTAAAGAGAACACTGAGTTCTTAGACACAGTTAAACGAGTGGGCTCCTATTTATTCCCAAAAAGGCAGCAGGGAGCTGCTTTTAGGATAGATCAATGTAAATGAGTTTTTGTCTGTAAACACATCCCAGTGAGGAAAGCCATTTGTCAGGCAGATTCTCTTTTAGGATGGTCATCAGCCAGCTCGGTGTGTGCTGCAGGGCTCACGCATCGTTCTCTGGTTTGTGTTTGCAGTGAGTATCTGGAAGTTCACCAGACAGAGCTGGATAAGCTGACTACTCAGTTAAAAGACATGAAAAGGAACTCACGCCTGGTACGTGCCACGCTTTTTCATCGTGTAGATGCACAGTGGCCTTGAGGTGCTGGAGCAGCCAGGGGATGGGAGTGGGATACAGGGAATTTGCACTGATGCTCTTCTTCCCTCCTAGCCATGGTCTTGTTTGTGAGTTCTGTTGACTGTCAAACACTACTTTCTCATGGTGCTGTTGTGTTGCAGAGTTAATCAGAGTTTTGTGCTTTCTGTTGCAGGGAGTCCTGTACGATTTAGATAAGGTATGTTGCTCTCTTTAACACTCATTTTGCAAGAAAGCGTTAATATCAGTACAGCATATGTGGAAACCTCTCTCAGAGAGATCTCCTAGCCATGCCAACACCTGCATTTTCAAAGGAAGAAGTACCACTCCCCTCCTCTTCCCAAGGGCTCTGGGATTGCCCACTAACGCAGCGTCCAACACAGTGTGCTCACTAATCTGGCATCAAATGTACCCCATGAACCCTTTTTCTGAGGTCTGCCAGGTCAAACTGGCTCTGGGATGGGCAAAGGCAGAGAGACAGACCCCTGCCAGGGAAGGAAGGAAGGAAGTGGAGGAGAGACTTCCTTTTTCTGTCAGCTGACAGGCATTAAATCTATTCCCTTGTACTTCTCTCAGCCAGCTCCAGTCAGATGGGGGCTGACAGGGGCACACCAGGAGGCTGGGACAGGATCCAGGTCAAGCCCCAGTTCATTCCTGCTCCTGCCAGTTCTGAAGAAGGAAAAACTGAAAATATATTTTCCCTGCAGGAAAAATTGGGTGAAGGAAAAGAAAAGCTTTCAAAAACATTTCCTGAACAAGTCTGAATTTTTTTTTTCAGTCAAAATGCCAAGCTTGGGCTTATTCTCAAAACCAGCTTTCTAAGGAAGAGAATGGATCTTGAAATGCAAAACCTGATCAATATTAATACAGGATTTCAAAGTACTGAAAATATTGGTTTTTAACCTAAAAAATGTTCTGCTTTCTTTTATTTTTATAATAATTAGAAAAACCTAGAGAAATCACATCAAATAAAAACACTTTTTTTATTTAAAAATATGTATTAGGTACAGGAGTGAAGGAGCTCCATTGTGAGCAGCAGGTTAACAGTAGTAGGGTGGGACAACTGATTCCAGATTCGTGGTCGAGGAAATCCAGTGTGTTTTAAGGAGGAGTACTTCTGATCCATAGAGACTAGCAGAGCTAGTGTGGCGGTGTCTTACTGATTTATTTAAAGGTGCCTCACCCTCTGCCTTTTGCTTTCTTTCAGCAAATCAAAGCGGTTGAGAGATACATGAGAAGGCTGGAGTTCCACATTAGCAAGGTAACGAGCTCTCCTATCATCTTTCTTCTGCATCTGCTCCTATATTATTGAGGAAACAAACCCTTGGCCTCCTGCTTACCCCTTTGTGCTGGGAAGGCCGCTCCCAGATTTGCTGGGTTTTTTATGACAGGCTGGTGGTCAGAGCCAAAGAAAGGGTTTCCACATAGACCCCAAGGTCCAGCCGTGCCCCAAGACACTCCCACATGCTTTTGGGAACAGAGAGAACATAGGGTTGGAAACTTGCTGGGGAAAATCTATCTCACAGCATGCTTATTGTCAGACTTTAGGTAGAAAGAGAGTTGCATCTGAAAGCAATTTAGTTCAGCAGTTATCTCTAGCACACACAGCAGCTAGTTTGGATTTATTCCTGGATTTCACTGCTAATACCTTTGCTGCGTGGTTTGGGGCCCACATCCACTTGAATACATCGGTGAGAATATTCGGTGGAGGTACTTTTGATTTACACTAATGTGTCTTAGAGCTGGACAAAATCCATGGCATGTATTCTCTTACTTATAAACATATCTGCTAGTGATTAGTTGCTTTTTTGAGCCTGACAAAGGAATGAATTATTTTTGACAGATGAAATGTCTTTTGAGAGTCATTTGAAAAGCATTTGCACAGCTTCAAGTCCTCTAATTATGACAACCTATCCAAACCTTTTAATTTCAGTCTTCTCTTACTCTTGGAGCCGAAAATAAAAATACAAATCATAAGGCGATAGACTGAGATTTTGTTCTCTGAGCCACCTACTCTCTTGCTGGCAACATGAATGGCAAAAATTAGTACTTGAAGAACATTTCCATTCAAATCCTTCCCACTTCAGCCTGCTCAGAGCTAATGGTTTCAGGGTTTATAATAGGAGTGAAAAGCACCAAACGCAAGAGGTAGTGCTGGTCAGCATTACTCAGGATTGCCGAGTACATGAGTTCACTCTCCGTAACCCACGGCAACAGAGACAAAAGGAACCAAGTGTGTGGCCATAGAGCCTACAGGCTAGGGCAGGTGGAGAAACATCTTTGTTTCCAGTGATAGAGAAGGTCTTTTTCGGCAGTACTTAATTAGGGCCACAGAGATGCCTTCTGTCTTCTACCTGCCGCTGCTCTGTAAAGGAAGCAAAGCAAGGAAGACAGGATGCCCAGCAGCAGATCCCACATACTTGGGGAGCAGTTGGGCATGTCCTAGCCACACTCACATGGCCAGGAGCAGGGTATCAATCCCAGACCAAGGCTCCACTCTGATGTCAGAAGTAAATATCAAGTGACAGCTATTTATAGTAGCTGTCTTTAGCTTGCTGGCTTGCAATACAAACAGCAGTGAGTATGAGTGCAGAAAGCTTTTTTTGTAACTTCAAAATGGCATAATGCTACCTGTGTCTTCATTAACTTTTGCTGAACTCTTTCACTTTGCAAAGCATTCCCTGTTTTGGGTAGGGTGCCCTCAAGTCAGAGGCTTCAGCCACCAGGTATCCAAGATAGCCTTGTAAAAACTGACCTAAGGCTTTGAAGCCATCAGGAAGACAAGTCCCATTCCAAACAAATTAGCAACAGCATTTTTTGTTAGAGGTTAAGCAGGCTTGGAAAATGAGATTTGAAACATGCCTGGATTGTCACATCAGGCTCATCTCTAATGCAGCAATACGAAGTCATAGACTGATGAAGCCAAGGTGCTGGATGCTTTCATAGAGAGAAATTCTGCCATGAAAATCCATTACTGAGCAGGAGCACCATGGGACACAGGGTGATCTCTTGATTTCAGAGATAACAGTGGAAAAAGTTATTCTAGGTAAAACCCAAGTATCATCCTATTTTAGCAGGGACATTAGAAGCAGAAAGAAGAGACAGCTTCTTCCATTCCTGTCCTTCTCCTCACCCTGATAGTCAGTTTAGAAAACCCACATCTTCTGTATCTGGCAGATTTAGTTTATAAAAATATAAGCCACTATATATAGCTGGTGTGTGTGTGTATATGTATATATATGTACATACACTCATGTATAGATATATATATAGATATATAGATATAGATATCAGCCTATACCACTGCAGACTCTTAATGAACAACTCAGATGGAGTAAATGTATATGTTCAGTGCAGGAATTAGAGGGAAAAGGGAAACCAAAGCATGAGACGTGTAAATCCATTGTTCTCTGAAGCTAGATCCAGGTGAGACTTCAGACAGTGTGTTACTATGTTTTGCAAGACTTCCAGAGCACTTACAAAATGTTGGGTCCCTAAGCTGTGTCAAAGGAGTGTAAGAAGATGACTAGGGAATTATGTAAATGCGTGGGGGGGTTGAAGGTCGTAATACTTTTTAAATTTGGCATCAGCTGTTTGTAAGCCCTTTAGTTGTGCTGATTCCAAGTATTACTCCCAGTTTCTGGAGGATGGATGGTAAGACTTCAAAATATCACTCCCAGTTTCCAGTACTACCTAGTAGTCAAATACTGCTAGTCAAATACAATTGATCCATGGCTGACATTAGGGAGCCAAAGCCACTGCTGACCCTGTTAAATGTGCCATTTACCACTTCCAGTCGCATTTGACAGTGTGGGCATGGCAGTTGCCTTTTAAAGAGCTCTTCCACAGGGAGATGTCTGAGAAGCTGGCTGCATTCCTGCCTCACTGTTGCGATGGGGAGAACAGGAGCAGCAGTGCTTAGAGGAGTGCAGGGCAAGCAGCATCTTTGAATTGCTAGCATCTACTGTTGCTCTATTGAGATTTTAACAGTGGGAGTTACTTTTATCTTGTGTTTCTTTTCCATAGACTGTAACAGTATCACAGCTTCATTTCCTCAGCCCCTCCATTGGATATAATGGTTTGGCTGAGTTTTCTTTTAATGCAAATGACTTCATTGTGTTGGTTTTGTTTTGCTGGGTTTTCTGGGGTTTTTTTTTCAGTACACTTCCCTTGTTCCCACTAGGTGGATGAGCTTTACGAAGCCTATTGCATCCAAAGACGTCTCTGTGATGGTGCCAGCAAAATGAAGCAAGCTTTTGCAATGTCTCCTGCCAGCAAAGCAGCTCGGGAGAGTTTGACCGAAATCAACAGGAGCTACAAGGAGTACACAGAGGTACATCCTCATCAGTTCATTCTTTTTACTCTCGTGCTGTTTGAAAGCCATGGGAACTTTGCCACTAATTTCAGGGACAGTTTCATCCAGATAGAAGAAATAAAAGGAAACTCAACAAAGAAGAATTAGTATTTGTTTTTCTTCAGGTGAATGTCTGGTGACTTATGAAGACAGGTTACATGCGCCCAAAGAGTTCCTTGAAGTAACAGTTTAGACTCTATGAGAGTAGGGTGATACCCAGGAACTGCAGCACAAGAGCAAAAGCTTAAATCTGCCCCAAACCTACTTAAACTCCAGCTACCTCCTTCCCACCTGCAGATTTAGGGATGGCAGGTTGCCTGGAAACCATGTTCATACAGACATGTGCTGCATCCTACCTGTTGTACATGCTGTGATCAAAATCTGTTTTATTAAACAGGCAGTAGATGATGAACAACAGTCTAATAGTGTTGCAAACATCCTGGCACACAAGCTGTGACAACCTTCCAAAATCTGAACGAAGAACTGGAGAGGATCTGATACCCATCTCCCACAGTCTTTTTTCTTAATGCAGTCCATATTTCTTGAGAGATTATATCATGCTGGGAGCCACTTTGGCGTAGAGCTGCTGCTGCTGGCTGGAGAGGACCAGAACAGTGACCAGGTTATGCTCTAAGGGCCAAAGCTTCCCTTTTGCCATCAGGAGGATTTGCTCACAGCACCAGGAAGCACGGGGCTGCAGTGTCAGCAAAAGCAGGCATAGCTGCCATTTCTAGGGCCAGACCTAGCTAAACAAGAAGGATGGCTCTGAGATTTATTTTATTGCAAAATATTTTTCATCTGCCTAACAGAATCTATCCTTACAAACAGACCTTTAAAACAAAAAAAAAAAGCCCAAGGAGGTTTGTCTGACCTCACTGTTCTCTTTTCCAACACAGAACATGTGTACCATAGAAGCAGAGTTGGAAAACCTATTGGGGGAGTTTTGCATCAAGATGAAAGGTAATTGCCTTTTCACCTTTCCCTTCTTTCTCCAAAACAGTAGCAGTTGCTGCTCACATGGGTGAGGGAATCAAGACGTGCTGTGTGACATGTGTTTATGGCAGGTGGGGTTTCCCAACCCCCCACACCCATTGCTGAGCCTTCAAACCCCCAGCTTACACCCCTGCCCACTGCAAAGGATCACAGAAACAGGAACACCAATGCTTAGAGACTTTCTGAGATTCTGCTTTTTGATTTCTAGACTAATTACCTCCCACAAAGACTCCTCCCAACAGCCAAAGCAATTCAGTTTTGAAGGCTGCTGTACTTTTTCCTCTATTTCAGTAATTCTTTGAGAAGATGACTGGGAAATTACGTGAATTTCCATGGAGCTGAACTTGAAATTCAAAATACCTTCTTAATTTGACATCAGCTATTACTAAGTCCTTTACTTTGCTAATTATGACTAATACTATTTTTGACCAAATGTAAAAAAAGCAAAAAGCTGGGGATAGTTTTCCGAGGTAACTCCATGATGACATTCACCTTTCCATTTTATTCCTTGTCTTTATGACCAGGGAATTTATGGGTTTGAATACAATGGAATCAGTTTTACCTGAAGCCTCAGTGGATCATCAGGTTTTGCTAATGCTGTTATCCCTTTAAGACTCAGTGTCTTAAAGAAGAGATTGGGAGGGGATATCTTTTTTGGATCTTAAATCACTGGCATGAAAATAGTTCTGTAAAACAAAATCAGCATCTAAATATTCATGAACTCTTAATTCTTCACTTGAAATCTTGCCATTTAAAACATCCACGGTATTGCTGGTGGAGTTTTGAGAGCTCAGAAATCTCATACAGGGTTTTGATTTTGCCTGCCTTGTCACAGTTGTTCTCTATGATTGCATTGCACAAGATTAGGATTAATCTTAGATTAAATTAAAATAGCTACTCTGTGCTCTCATATTAGAGAAAACAATTGCAGCAGCTGTTGGAGTTCTAGCTCCATCCGTCAGGTTTTAGATGAACACACAGAGGCTGAGCCAGATATTTCTATACAGAAACCTACAGCAGAACCACAGCATGGACATGCTGAATGGAACAACGTCACAGAGTGGATAAAGGGATTTGCCAGCTCCCTCGGAGCATTTCTTTACTTGCTGTAAATGCAGTGCACAGCTCCTGACAGCAGGACGTGTTGCAGAAGGTGTCACAGTGTCACAAATGGCTGGGCTGAAGAGGTCTGGCCCCTTCTCTTGTATGCGAAATATTCCGGCAGAGCTCAAGGGCTCTGGAGAAGGCAGAAGGTACTGCGCTCACGTGTGGGAGCAGAGCACAAACCACAAACAGCAGCTGCTTCTGAACACAGTTTGCATCACATAAAGAAGCCCAAATTAGAAAACAGCAAACAGAAATGCCCTATTAAGTATTCTCTAATTAGGGCATCTGAGATTTCTATCTAGATAGTTTTCCCTTGGAATGGGAATCCTATAGGACAATACAGCCATTGCTATTGCTAAGGCTTGCAACAGCTCTTGCACAAAAGCTTGCAGATCACACAGCAAGTGTCCCCCTTAAGTTACACTGCAGCATATCCAGCTAACTTTAGGATCGAATTTAAAATCAAAGCATTCCTCTCTCCAAAGCTTATCTGTTCCTAGCCATTCCAGTGAAAGTTATTTTTATTTTGTGCCCTCTGTCACTTACACTGAAAGCAAGCCAACATACACAATGCTGTGAGGAAGCAGGGGAGCTGCACAGTGCTTTTAGGACTGGTATTTAAAGAAAAAAAAAGCCTAATCATTTTTGAAAATCAAGATAATAAACGTGCCAGCAGGCTTAGATAACTGATCAGGATTAATCAGTTGTTGAAATTTACCAGGGAAACCCAGTGTGGAAATGCCTGTATGGAATCTGTGTCCTGTTATGATGTACAGAAAAGTGCCCTTATAGCTGTTTGAAGTGCCAGCACAGCAGGAGGTGAAAAGCCCAGATGTTTCCCTCAAGGGAGAACAATATGCTGGCCTGACACAGCGCGTCACAGCTCTGTGACACGGAGCCCACCACCAGCACCCACGGTCCACGAGCCCAGCACCCTGCACACCAGCAGAGCTGCACGTGCTGCATGAGCTCCAGGTGGCCCTGCCTCCTTACCACAGCCACATGGTGACCCTGTCCCCTAACTACTTATGCTGAGCCCCCCAGCAGCAATCTCCCGTCCTGTCTGCTTTTACAAAGGCGTCATGTTTGAAATTGTACGATAGAGCCATTGGTTCCTGCTGTTCTTTTAGTTCCCAAAAGCTATTCAATCACCAAAAACTTGTTTACCGTGAAAGTACTTATGCCCTGTTGTCAAGTCAGCCCTAAGCTCCCTCTTCATCATGCTGGAAAGACTTGACTAGCCTGGTTGGGCCAGTCACAGCTCACAGACCTAGACATCCATGTGGAGTTTCAAGCTGTGTTTCCTCACCTTTCCACCCCATCCACTGGGCAGAGAAAGGACCTTTTATTTTCCTCACATGCTTTTGGTGATGCGTCCCAGCAGAGATCAAATTCACTTATAAAAGGATGCCTAGGGAGCGAGAAGCAGTGGTGGAGTGCTAGTAATCTTAAATTATTTATAAACAGTAAATAAATTAGAAAGGAATTGGTAATATGAGCTCTGTGCAAGGACCTCTCTGTTCTGCTAAACACTAAGATGAGCAAAGAAAACTCTTTTCTGGTCAAAGAAATGGAAGATGCGGATAAGCAGATCACGGGGACAGTCCGTGACTGCATGCAGGGATTGAGTTGCTCCTACAGTACAGCTAGCAGGACTAATTCATCCCCGTAAATACAGCCAGCACTAGAGTTCCTCATACTTGCCTTGGTTTTAACACACCCCTGTATGTTGCGTTGTGGCATTCCTTTCTCTGCCACAGGCTTTGTATGTGGCCTCAAGATGGTTCCTTTGGGCACTGCAACACTAGAGGCATAGATTTAGGCTCACGCAGGCAAAGCTGGCTAAGTTTTTATACCAAAACAAGTGCAATGGCTGCGTACTGAAGGGATCTGTGAGAAAGGAGAGGCTCCCTCTGTGAGAAAAACAACCAGCTGAATCCTGAAGAAAAGCAGGTCAGCAGGCCAGGAGAGGAGTGGTAATTCCCCTTGGATTTCAGCGTGATCACTCAGGAAACTTTGATTTCATATGCACAGTGCTGATATAAAAAGAGCATTGTATAAAAGAACACCTTAAAAAACCCCCAAACGAAACATATATCACAAGTGCTTTGCTGTGCTGCTTCTCCCGCTCTGGGGAAAAATGGGATTAATCTGGTATTACAGATGTCAGTCATGTGTTGTGATACATACTATTGGAAGCACATACTATTGGAAGACGCTCAGCTCTTAGGGAATGATAATGTTATGGAAACGCCAAGCAGGCGTTTCCAAGCAGGCAGCAGGAGCCCCTGTTGCTTGCTGTGTCTCTGTAAAGATGTACTAAAAAGGAATCTGTGTTAAAGTGCGGAGCTCGGTCGGGTTGGCGTCGAGCAGCGCTGCGCGGCGGTCAGCAGCTCGCCTACACCGCACCGTGGGAAGGGCCCTCAGTTGAGTGTCTGACGCCAGGTGACGTCAGGAAGCTGTTTCTCCTTTTTCTATAATTATTGTATAAAAGGAAACTTCAGGCTTTCGTAGGGAAAAAAGCTGGAAGATACAAATCTTCCATGTGCAAGAAACCACAGCCCAATGAATTTTATACAAAATAAAGAAGAAAACAGAAAATTAAAGTGGGAGGCTGTCTTGGTTTGGAGGGCGCACATGCAGCAGTAAGAGGGGGGAAATAAACAGCAGCTGGGGGGCTGCTGGAGGCTCTTGCTGTCTTCTGTGCAAGTGTGGCAGTGGTGGCCCTGGGCACCCCACTGCACCCCATTCCTGGGCTCACCTGCGCTTGGCAGCCCAGGCCCTCCCACAGCCCCTCTGTGTCTTTCCTTCTCAGGTCTGGCTGGCTTTGCTCGGCTCTGCCCAGGAGATCAATACGAGGTATGTCTGCATGGGTTTATTGTTTATTTAATAGCAAAAGAATCAAAAGGAAGGCAGATCTCTGCTGCTTTTTACATCATGATGAATAAAACCTTTTCACATCAGCACCTCAATAAACAGCTGTTATTTTTCCCATATGTGCTCTGAAAAACCTTGCAGTTCTCTGTATGTCTGCTTTTGTCAGGGCATCTGTCAGAAGAACTGGATTTTACCTTCAGAGAACTGGGTGATGGCTACTCAAAGAACTATGAGCTTTTTGTTTGTTTGTTTTTTTAATTTAGCATCTAAAAATCTGATTTGTGACAAAAGTTTCTAATTCCCCTGGCAAAAAGCATATGCTCCATCCCGTGCACGTAGGGCAAGTGGAACACATCCTTGCAAGCATCCTTTACTGACTGCATAGGCTCTACTTCATCGTGGAGCAAAGCAGCAGAAAGACGCTGAATAACCATTTCTCGAGACCCAGATGTTACCTGCTGTGAGGCTGCACGAGGATCTCTGGTCACTGCAATATTTCAGTAGAGAACATCAGGAGCCTGTTCATTAGAGATGGATTAAAAGAAAAGCCTCCAGCTCTACCAGAACAGAACTAACCCTGCAAGAAATTTACAGTGGATTGATAGTGGATCCCCCCAGCCAGTGGTTCCTAGCTGCCTCGATCATAGATTCATTTGCTCCCGCTCTCATTCCCTGTGAGGAATGACTCCTGCTGCTCTCACTCCTTCCTCTGTGGGGTCGGTTAGTTGGTGCAGGTGTCTTCCAGCCAGCCCAGCGTGGTCTTCTGGCTCTTGATGCTTCAAACTGGGTTACTGCACTATGGAAGTCATTCATTTCCATTATCAGACAGCCAAAACCTCGCAGCTGGGGAGGTCCCTGATGGGGAATGGCTGAAAGCTCACCTGCCTGGGAAGGCAGCAGATCCAGCAAGTTGTAGATGTTGGGGAAGACCATGGGTGCTTTCATCCTGTCCTCCCAAATGTCCCTTGCCCTGCCACTTTACCTGTAAATGGAATTAAATGCCTTGCAGCTTTGTTATGAGTCATCCAGTTACATGAAATGAAAAGCTTGGGTGAGGGGTTCACTACCAAAAGGAGCAATTAGGAGAGCTGAGAGACAGAGATCCTCCAGTAGGTTTTTCCTTCTGACTGGATGGGAAGCGGAAGGGCAGCACCTACACCACTAACTCTTCCAACCTTTCTCAGACCCTTTCCCCAGTTCTGTTTCTGATATTTGTGCATCATGAGAGCAGATTTCTCAAGAAAATAAGAGGGTTTTTTTCTTTTAGATTTTCATGCGTTACGGTCGCCAGCGATGGAAACTGAAAGGCAAAATAGAAGTGAATGGCAAGCAAAGCTGGGATGGAGAGGAGATGGTTTTCCTCCCACTCATTGTTGGACTGATCTCCATTAAGGTATGCATGCTGACTCCTTTGCCTGCAAGCAAGGCAGGAGTCAAGAACCTGCCTTCTCATGCACCATCAGCAAAAACACAGAAGCAGATCATTAAACTCTTCAGAAATGAGCCACAATTAGTATTTCTGACACACCTACTGAAGTGTTGTAGTATTGTCCAGTTTAGATACTACAAGACTAATCAGTTTGTGAGAGCTGTGGGAGAGATTTTCTTCCCAAACCAGAGCCTTTCAATCACTGTTCCACCTCTTCGTTGCTCCCAGCCTCCCAACACAATTATCTCCTGGCTGATAGTCCATATGCTTTCTTTCCAACAAGCCTCCAACCTAGAGGTACCCATTCTCTGACCCCTGTCTAGAAATTGCTGCTAAAACCAGATGTCCCTGGTTAGGCAGCTTAAACAGAAGAATGTCTTGAAAGTCTTAGGGCAAACGGCCCAGTTGGACCCTGCAAAGACTTCATGAAAAAAAATGCGGGTGGTTACAAAACCCACAACCAAAATAATCCCAAAGGCATGAGACAGTAGGTTTTCAATAAAAGGCAAGTTGTGAAACCGGGTGAGTCACTCTCCTCAATCCAACACACAGGTTTAAGGTGGAAAGTTAGGAGAGAAGCCCTTTTTATTGTACACAAGAATCCCAGTATTATTAAGGTTAATGTGTATATTCTCTTCCCTTTCTGGACTCTGTCCAAACACTTTCACATAGAAGGTTCAAGAACTGACTTCCAAGCGAACAGCCAAAGGCTGGTTTGTGTAGGAGCTGCATATAGAGCTGTCACTCTGAATTTCCAGGCAAATATATCTCTAAATATGAATAGTGCTCTACTCTTACTGTAACAACATATACGGAGGTGGTTCCTCAGCAGTAGATCCGTGGAAGTCCTCACCAAAGGCCATCATTGGTGCAAACAGTTACATGGCTTCAGAGTTAAAAGAGAGAAAAACCTAGAAGAGATCTCCCTTGGGAATTATTAATTAGGCAGGTTACATTAGGAGATTCCCAGTCAAGAATTTGTCAACTGCTGAGAGACTCTGTGTTCTCCCTATTCTCACTCTTCCCTTGGGCTCTGCTTATTGTTAGTGCAAAAGATCAAATACAAGACTAGACAGCCCCTTACTCTGAGCCAGTGTAGTTGTTGTCTTCTGGCACCTACAAAAAACATAAAGAAAACATAGAATTATTATCCTATGCAACTATGCATTTCTTAAAAACCAAAACAAAACCACCACCAAACCCATATTTTTTCCTTAAGTAATGCAACAATCAATTGTATGTTAGAAGCCTTTTAGCAAGGGGATCACGCCAGACAATCAAAACTGTTGTCTTAGGATTAAGGATTGCAATGCTTTGTGTGGTCCTAAATATCCTGTTCTTGTCTCTTACAGGTCACAGAAGTTAAAGGACTTGCTACTCATATCCTTGTGGGAAGTGTGACCTGTGAGACAAAAGACCTGTTTGCAGCTCGGCCTCAGGTGGTTGCAGTAGACATTAATGACCTTGGCACAGTAAAGCTGAACCTTGAGATCACCTGGTAGTAAGTAGAACTGATTGGTCAGTTGGTCAGTCAGTCAATCAATCAGTCAATCAATCAATCAATCAATCCATCAGTCAGCTGTAAAACTTCAACCAAAGAAACATTGGTTCATCCATGTGGGTTGTTCTCTCCGTATTTTTCCCTGCCAAGGAAGATTGTGAAGGAACTGTGGCCCGAGTTTGGTATACGAGAAATAGTTCATGGTCATCCACAGTTTGCCTGCTTTTCCTGTGGTAAAGAGGGTTGTGTCTAGTTTCAGCTGTTAAATTAGGTTTGGTAAGTAGTGACACTACTAGGTATGGGAAGTGCTTAGTGATGATAGATCTCAGAATTGCCTAAAGCTTATACTTCTTCAAAGCTTAAAAAGGAGACATAACTGAGTGCTCATATATATTTTTTTTTTAATATGAAAAAAATCAGCATAAAAATCAGTGCTGGATTTATAGATTTACAATAGCATAACCAAGTTCAGGAGCTGGCCCATCTTTAAAAGTTGGTTTTTAAGGGCTTCATACACCACAAGAGTGATGGGAAATCTCCTGGCGTTCTCTGTTCACATTGGTCAGCCTAGGTGAGCTGGTAGCCTTAGGATACAAACCCAATTTTCACAGTGTTTTTATGAAACAACTAAATGTCATTTCTGAAGAAGCATTGATGCATGTAACTTTTACAATCATATGTGCTGTTTCTTGTAATGCAATAAACATGAAGCCAGCAATAACAGCTCCTGGTTTCCTTTATAATGCAACAGCTCTATTAATAGTTGAGCACCTTTCTCATTAGTATGTGTGACACTTGGCAACTCAAACCCAAGAATACTTTTCATGTGAGAAGAGTAACATCAGACTACACTACATAAATGATTTCTGAGCAAACACTTTTATCAGAACCGAAAACCACACTTCTGAGACTGCTGTCTAATGAACAACATTTTCTTTAAACACTTCAGTTTAAAAACTCGCTACCTCTGGGTTTTGATGTGCTAATAAACCACCTTTTCAAAAATCCGTTCTATGGACCTGAAAGTCCCTCGTGCTCAGCCTAACAACCTTTTTTTTCTCCCCTCTTGTTTGTGTATCTGTAGTCCCTTTGATGTTGAAGACTTGACCCCATCCACAGGAAATGTGAGCAAGGCATCTGCTCTCCAGAGGAGAATGTCCATGTACAGCCAAGGCACTCCTGAAACACCAACCTTCAAGGACCACTCATTCTTTGTAAGCTCTGCTTGGCTTCATGTTTATGTAATGAGAAATGCTAGAGCAGTTCAAACACTGCAAACATTTCATTGCTTTGCGTGTCTAAGCTTTTTTTTTTCCCCTGGTTCTAGGAGGTTACCCTTACAAATACTTATAAAGCAAGTGCATTCCTAGCTGCTAATCCTAAAAGAAGATGACTATGATCCTGGCATCTTTGAAACTATGTGGCCAATTAATGCATACCTACCCTTCCTGCCTGACTGCTATGATACTTGAATAATCCTTAAAAAATGTGTTTTCATTTTGCAACAGTAGTTAAACAACCATTATAGCACAAGTATTTTTAAGTATCCTGTGATAAAATCTGCCCCTGTACCGAAGATATTCACAGGGTGTTCCTACATTTTGCATGAATCGAATTCTGAATGCTTAATCAGGCCATCTGTACAGAGATTAATTTTACAAGCCGCATCCCATGCTGTAATTTAGTACTCTGCTACAAAGCATTCATTTAACTTGCCCTTCCTCACACCCTCTTTGCTTTAACTGTTGAAGAAATGGCTGCATCCCCTGCAAGACAGGCCAAAGTTGACAATCTTAGATGCTCTTCAAGACACTTTCTTTGACAAGCTTCGTCGCAGTCGCTCTTTTAGTGACCTGCCATCGCTCAGGCTAAGCCCAAAAGCAGGGCTAGAGCTATATGTGAGTCCTGGTTTTCGTTTGGTGAAGGATTTCTTCAGTCCCTGTGTGGCATCTCCATTCCCACGCATGCTTCATGTGTTGCTCTCTGTTGCAACTCACTCATTTTGCTGACTGATTAGAGGGGCCAGGACATAACTGTGAGCCCATGCAGCTCTCATTAAATCAAAATTCCTCTTGGCTTCTGCAGAGATAATGATCAGAAGTCAACTATCTGTGGGCAGAGAGCAGGGCAGGAATAAAAGGCAACAGTGTTCTTAAAAATCACCTGCTACACTGATTGATGCTCTACATTTGCCTAGTAACATGACTTTCAGAAGCTATAAGCATAACCATGTCAAGGGAAAGAGGAAATAAACCTTTGACTATGATTATGTTTAGGGATAAAAAGCTGCTAATAATACTAGAAAAAAAAATGCAAGTTTTGGACACTTAAGCTTAACAACATGTGAATGCCTCCAGTTCTTTCCAGCAAATTGTCAGCAAAATAGTAGTTGCCTTCCATCTCTGCCATGCATTTCTGTGATCTGGCTGCATAACAAAGGAAGATCTGTAGGTTAGATAGGCAGGTCGTGACTCCCATAGTGATTTTTCCCCATACGTCAGTCAGAGATGAACATATATATATATATATATTTCTGCCCTGATAATTCTGGAGTCTTTATAGGCTGGTTTTGCTTCTTAAATGATCAGTGTCCTGCTCAATACACCACCAATTTTGCTGTCTCATTTCAGCAGAAACTCATGTTGGACAGGACTCCTGTGTAACTCATGTTCAACAATTGTTACAGACAACCGTGCCACATGCAGGACATTGAATAAAAAGAAGTAGCACAGTACTATCACCATTAAACCACCATGACACTAGAGAAACTTTTGGAGCAAACTGTGTTACATTTTACAGATTGCTACTTTCGAAGTCAGAAAATAGATAGAATGGAGATCTGTAATGAGTAGGAAAATGCAGACAAGGTGGCTCATGTACAATCCCATTAAAAAGGGCCATGGTACAGGAACTAGAGCAGTGCATGGGAAATGCTGTCTGAGAGAATACAGTAGGGTGAGCAGAATTCATGTCTCTCTTCTGGAGATCACTTCCTAGAGCTCTCTATTTAGCAGAGAGATGCTGAGCCCAAATTTTCCAGCAATTTTCATGCAGAAATTGAGGAGTCATGCCAGATGAAAGTGGCAGTTTGATTTGAAATATTTTTTCCATCTCTCAAGTCTTGAATGCTTCTTTAATCTTTTTTCTTGCCTTTTTCTTTCCTGGGCACGTGCTGTATTTTTTTCCTCTTTACAATGCTGCATGAAAAACATTTTCTCCCTATTATCTTTTCAGTCGAATTTGCCAGATGATGTGTTTGAAAATGGGACAGTGGCCACCGAGAAGCGGCCTCTCTCCTTCACTTTCGGTGACCTGCCTTACGAAGATGCTGTGCCCCCTGCCAACTCAGCAGAGTCCTCATCTGCTCATGTCAGCTCCAGCCCTGACATCACTGCGACCCCCACCCAGCACCGAGCCCTCGAGTCCTCCCACAGCTCAAGCCTAGACTGTAGCAGCAGCGACTCCCGCAGAGACTCTGTTGCTGAGCCAAAGGACCTGCCATCCCACGGAGAGGGAGCGGTGGCTGAGAACAAGAACACCCCAAGGGCAGCTCCTGAAGTTTGCCAAAAAATCTCTGATGCTGGGAGTGATCGTGTCTTTGTAGAAACAAGTGTCCCGGTGTCTCTCCTGCAGGACACGGATGAAGGTTCAGAACTCAAGCCCGTGGAGCTGGATACCTATGAGGGCAACATCACAAAGCAGCTGGTCAAAAGGCTTACATCAGCAGAGACTCCCCTGACCCCAGAGAGGCTGCCATGTGAGGGATCCATTAGTGGGGAATCGGAAGGATATAAGTCTTATCTCGATGGAAGCATTGAGGAAGCCTTGCAAGGGCTTCTCTTAGCTCTTGAGCCACATAAAGAGCAGTATAAAGAGTTTCAGGACCTGGATCAAGAAGTGATGCATCTAGATGACATCCTAAAAGTGAGTACATTTTCAGAAAATACTACCCTAAAGAAAATCTGAGCAGGTAGAATCTCCCCCCCTGCCTTGCAAACAGTAAAGTAGGCTTTCTGGAGAATAGTAGAATTCCCTGGTAGCAGTAGATTTGCTCCTGCTTGGAGCATCCTTTCACAATGTTGCATTTTTAAACTTTTGTCTGCAATGTGCTTATCATAGCCTTGTGTCCTTGAGCAACAGATCTTTTATCAAAACCTGGGGGAAAGAGAAAAAGGTGCTATGACAGAAGGGTAATTAAATTATACCCTTCTCTGAACGCTTTGTGAACCATTGTGAATCACCGCTTGTGAACCCATTGCTTGTGCCATGCCGGAGATCAAATATAGCCAAACTTCTGCCTTTGAAATCTATGAGTCACATCCTCAGTGGGTGTACTTTAGCATACTACCCCTGAACTCTGTGGAGCTGTGCAAAACTACACGAGCTGAGGATCAGGCCTTGTAGCCATAGAATAAATAGAAGAGCCATATATATAAATATTCTATAAACAGAATAGCCACAGAAAAGCCATATCCCTTTGGCAATTTTCTAAATTGCCAAAGGAGCTTAGAAGCACAAGTCTCACTGAAGGTTGCTGTCCCCATGTCACCTAGGCATAGCCTTTTCCTTTTTCCCTCATCCATTTTCATAATGAGAGACATCCTGTCATTACATCAAGATGCAGAGAATAATGTTAAAAATCGTAAGAAAAGGGATTTGCATGTGTGGTGTTAATGTTTACTTCAAATCACTGTGACTCGTATCTCTCCCATGAATAACAACTCATGACACATTACTCTGCAAACAGTATTATATGGGAAATAATCATTTCAAATGCTTCATATTCATATGCAAGTTGGTCTGCTAGTCATTTAAGCCTCATCATTCAAAAACATGGCTGAGGAGGAAGCAGGGAATCATTTATTCTTCTGCATTATCTTTTTACAAAGAGACTTTGTTAACCTGCGTGGTGTTTACAGCTGCATGGTACTTTCCCAGGTTAAGTGCTTTTTTTGACAGCCTGCAGCCCCTGTTCCTTGCATTATTTATTCCTAGAGAGGTTCAAGCAGACAAAGGTACCATTACTATTATTTTCTAACTTGGTACAAGAAGGTCAGCTATCCGAAGGGCAGAGGGACAGTGGAGACTGTTCATTTAGGCTGCTCTGAACAGAAGTTGCAAACAGAGAGACATGGGATGGGGGCAGAGAGGATGGGCGTGTGCAGACAGGATTCCTGCACACCTGAGATGGATGCCTCTTCCAGATCTGTTAAAAGTCTGCATGTCACCTATTGATCAGCTTACAGACTGACACTCAGCATCACCAGCAACCACGCAGAAAGGGGCTGCGTGGACTCCTTATGCAGGAAGATTGAGCTGGAATCCACCTGTGGCTGAAGAAACCTCTCCTGGCCATATTAGATGAGCAGAGAAAATGGCCCACATGTTGCTGTTTGCTTTTGCTTGAAGAAGCTGCACTACCAAGCCCTGAAGGAAATGGAAGCTGAAACCACTGGTGCTGCAGGAGAAGCAGAATACAGCACCCATCCTTGTCACAGACGTGTTGGGAAGTGTGTTTGATCCGCTGATGACTGTGCAGTCAGTTTAAGGACTCAAACATCCTAAGTGCAAATGCATGACCTTTAGTATTGTGTGCAAACGAATTGCAAATAGAGCTCCAACCCCCTTCAGCTCTAGAGCAGCTGGCATTGAATCTGGACTCCTTGGAGGCCAATGCATTTCCTTCTGCGAGCTGAGACAAAGTCATGGCTCCTGCCTGGGACTGGAGGACATGGCTTGTAGAATGGCACCAGTGGCTCATGTCTGTTTCTGATCAAATAATCACATAGTGTGAAAGATGTTGAAGTCATTGCACCAACCAATGGAGATGATCCCTCAAGATACGTCTGATTCTTCTGGGTGACCCTGGAAGCATCTCTGTGTGCGTATATGGATGGATCACCGCATGGGGCCAGGGCCTTTCATACTTCCTACAGCAACAGCAAGGTTTCCTTTGCATTTCTTCCCTGCAGTGAGGTGGGATGGTTTCCCCCTCTCTGTAGCGCTGTTAATTTCTGAGTTACAATACTGCCTTTCTCTGTCACCTGGGAATCTGATGCCTTATTGGCTTTCCTTTGATAATCCAGTTGGCTTCAAAGGAGACAAAAGTCCTCTCATTCCATTAATAAATGTGCAGATATGGGACCAAATTCATTCCTGGCTAAGGTCTGTGGGAGTTAACGTCTGGAATAAATCAGGTGGTGCCATTGGATATGTATAAATTGGCTTCTGTAGCTAGAACAGCAATTAAGGAATGTGCCTTCCCCTTTCAACTTCCATTGCGTTAATTGCCATTATTCCTTTTGGAGAATGCCGAGAGCTGCGAAACTTGGATTCAAGAAGTACTTCTCATTTCTATAAAACACACTGAATTTTGCCTTTGAGGGTTTTCCTTTGGGGAAGAGAGTGGGTAGCAGGAGGAGGGGAGGAGGAATGGAAGGGTTTTCCCAGTTCTCAGGCTTTGATTGTATATGCTATGAATATGAAGGCTTGAAATGAAACACCCAATAAAATGAAGTTTTAAAAATAAATTGAAGAATTTGAAGTTTTAAGCTTTATCCTTTTTTTTTTTCTTATCTTTCTGTAGTAGCTAATATCTGGGGTTTTCATTGGTTCGTTCTGCCTTTGCAGTGCAAGCCAGCAGTAAGCCGAAGCAGGTCCTCCAGTTTAAGTCTAACAGTTGAAAGTGCTTTAGAAAGCTTTGATTTCCTGAACACCTCTGACTTTGATGATGAGGATGGTGGTGGTGTGGAGGTTTGTAATGGTGGAGGAGGTGCAGACTCGGTATTTTCAGATACTGAGATTGAGAAGAATAGGTAAGTTTGTAGTACCTGCCAGCTGCGCTTATGCCAAACTGACACCCTGGCTCTTGTCGCTAACAGGGGATCCTGGTGCACAATTTATTCAAGGAAGACTGACTAATCCTTGATGAGTTTTAGGGTCAGAGGGCTCCCCATGGTTGCTGCATACAAAATCTTTAGTTTCCAGGACCAATTTTTTTCCCCTGTTCAAATATATGCTTTCTGTCCTCCAAAGGAGAAGGGTAAAATAAATTAAGCTGACATCAATACTGCCAGAGCCTCTTCCTTGACATAGGTTTGGACCTGGCGTTCCTTGGATGTAATTACTAATTCCTCTGTGATTTTTCCCCCCTCCCTTTGTCTTTTCTCTCTAGCCGAATGAGTCTTTGCAGTGGATTAAGCTTGTCAGTAACAATAACACAGGGCCAGATTTAAGCAGCATGATGTAGGTTTCCTTTGGAATGTAAGAGTGATGACTCGTACTCTGCTCATGGCCCTGCGTGTTACCTGTCCTTCTTTCATCACTTTTGGTCTTTCTGAGAAAAAAAAAAAAGCAAAAAAAGAGAAAACAAAAAAAAAGCTGTGGTGTTGTGCCGTGGCCTGCCATTGTTGTGTGACTTTAAGATGCTGTGCTTCAATCATTAGATCTTAAAAGCATGTTTGCATCCTCTGAGCTGACACGATGCCCAGCAGGCACGTAAGCGGCACTAGAGCTGGAAAAAAAGAAAGGAACACGGTTCCCTCACACCCTGTGCTTTCCAGCCAGGGAGCTATACTACTCACAGCCTGCTAAAAGCAATTTGAGTGCAACAAGCAGCCACCATGCAGTTCCCACCATCTTGTGTCCTCATTCCAGAATAAGACTTGGTGGGAAAAAAAATTTGGGAAATTGTGTTGCTTGCTAAACTGGCACTCTGACCTCAGTCCAGTCTGTACTGATTTAAGGATCTAGCTTCAACCAGTTAAAATAGAAATTGAAATTTCTTTTTTTCCCCTCTGGCTCATCCCCAGACAGTGCAGATTCCCGCTTCCATTTTTAGATGTGTAAGTGTGTGACTCAGTGTAAAGATTGCAAGTGTTGAAACTTCTGAACTTGCAGCCAAACACACTTGCCATCTGGGGACTGACCTCAGGCTTTGCATTTAAACACAGGGAGGATCATTTGTACAGCAAGACAATATTGGAAAAAATGATTTAAAACACAGTAAGACTAGCTCTACACTCTTGCAGAAACAATTGGCAAAGTAAGCTGTACACATTGTGTCTAAAACTGCATATGAAAACATCATGTTTCTTACTTCAGCAGTGGTTTTCCTTTCCTTTTGCATTGAGCCTTAAATTTGGCAGCAGGAGGACTCTGAAAGCACAGAGCTGTTCTTAGCAGCTCAGTGCTTGAGAAGGTATAAATTGTCATGGTGCTTAATCCAGAGCGACTGGGCAGGTGATTCATCACAGATGGGAGAAAGCTGTCACCAACAAGGGACAGTAACCACGGGTTAACAAAACTTGCTGTTGAGGGCATCACATCACTCAAGGCAAGCCAGTCAGGGGACTGGTCCGTCTGCTAGATGGGTATGTCCCTCCTGCACCCAACCAGGGCAGCCCTGCTCTTTTGTGATGTGATGTGCTCATCGCCAGGTTTCTGGGTGCTTTCAGCTCTTCTGCCGTGCTCTTTGCTCATCACCTGGTGTGGGTGTGGGTGTGTGGGTGTGTGTGTGTGTGTCTGCTGTGGCAGCAGCTGGCCCTGCACTGACCTCCCTCCCTCCTCCCCAGTTACAGGACGGAGCACCCAGAAGCCAGAGGCCACCTGAGCGAAGCTCTCACCGAGGACACGGGTGTGGGCACCAGCGTGGCTGGCAGCCCTCTGCCCCTGACCACAGGCAACGACAGCCTCGATATAACCATAGTTAAGCACTTGCAGTATTGCACCCAGCTCATTCAGGTACCAGGCCTGCCTCGTTTGGGGCATACCTTTTAAAATAATTTCTGCCTGCAACATGGGTTCAAGCAGGCTGGCAAGGTCCTGCGAGGCAGTGGGAGTGCAGGGCTGGGACAGACAGCATGCGGGGTGGGGTAGGATGGTGACCCCCTCACCCCAGCCAGAAGTGCCTCCATTGTTTCCATCCTGGCCCGTTTTGGAGCAGACCTGATGTGAACTATGAGGCACTTGGCACAAGCTGCCCAGAAGGGCTGAGGGGCAGGGCAGTGGGGGACAGGGGGGGACCCTGCTGTGGGTTACAAACTCCTGCTGGCTTCGCTGGGAGGTACTCAGTGGAGTCAGTCCCCATTTAAAGCAGCCCGTGTCTTCAGAGCTAAAACAGGAACCCTGTCCCCACTGTTTACCTGAGCCCCAGGTGACGGTGCAGCGTTCAAGAGCAGAAAGGAGTTTTTGCACATGAGGCAGAGAGATTCCGTCTGCAAGAGACACAGTGAAGGCAGTATGAGAAAGCCCCACTGGGACATCAAAATTGTCAGTTCATGCTCACAACTAGAGGAATTTTTCTGTAGATTTTTTTTTTCAGAGCCCATGCACAGCAAATGTGAATTTAAACATCCAGTAAGTGAGGGCATCAGTGTTTTCTTGACAAATCGAAACATGCTGCAGCTTCCTTTTTACAATTATTTTGTTCTTCCATCTCAGATATAATTAACTTTATTTTCCCAAAGGCTCACTGAAGCAATAGAGCGTGAGCCTGATTCCAGCACCCTTAGTGCTGGGCTGGAAACTCTGCTGACTCACAACTATGAGGAAAAGGGAGGTTTTGGGTTTCAATACAGGAGTGCACAGTAAATACACAACTGAGCGAGGTGAACTTGAGCTACGTCCACACACAGAGCTGATTTGGTATGAACATTATTTACTGCTGAAGAAGATGCAGGTAGCAGTAGGAAGTATTAGCAAGGGTTAATTAATCAATAAAATTAATAAAGGCACCTAAGTAATTGATCAGAGCTGAAATGGAGTGGAGAAAGAGCAGCCTGTGGTCTTCCTCTATGCAGGGATGTCCTGAAAGTCTACAGCCTATGTTGTGTGAAAGTCAGACTAATATTCTTGTCTGGGTTTAAGTCTTAATGGTGACTGGTTTCTTTAGCTTTGTAGAGTGGGTAAATCAGAAATTATGCAAATGGCTGCTTGGATACTCAGGTGTCTGGATCTGGATGTAGATATTGAAGGTACAAGGAATGATGCATATCAACCAGGACCAAAAAATATCCCAAAGACTAAAAACTTTTCGAAGTTAAGGAGATCCTGTGGTTCCAGGCAATGAATTTTTCATTGCACTTGGGGTGTTTTGGAGTTTTTTTGTTTTTTCTGAGGCTGGGGTTTTTTTTGGTTCAATGTCTCCTTTTTGTCTCTTCCCATTTCTCTTCACCAGCAAATTGTGTTCTCCAGTAAAACACCATTCGTGACAAGAGACCTCCTGGATAAGCTGTCCAGGCAGATCCTCGTGATGGAGAATATTGCAGAGATCAGCACTGAGAACCTGGGAAACATCACCTCTCTTACTGATGGTAAGAGCTTAGGGGGTTTCCTTCTGACAGGGGTTTGTTTGGCATGTGTGTCTGCTGAAATAATCGCTGTGCAGAGCTCACCAGTGGTGCAGGAGATGCCACTGTAGTAAGGGCTGGCTCAGGGTCACCAGGAGGTGCAGCGGTCACCACAGCCAGGCAGGTGTCACCTGCATCTGTCCTTAGCACTGGTATCCAGAAATATGCAAGTGAGAAGAGAAAGGACTTCTTATCCAGCTTGATGTGCAGAAGATGGACAGATGTCATTCGTGTGATGGGGTGGGGATGCTACCACCTCTGAAGACCTAAATTCTTCCACCTTTCTTTCCTGAGGAAAGGCGGGATTTGCATTATAGTATCAGAGGCGTAATACAACTCCTTGAACATTGTCATTTTTAGTCATCTCTATGGAGAACTACTTAGTTATTTTTCTTTTTGCATCTATTTTAATACTTGTAAGAGTTTGACAAACACATAGTTACCTTCATGTACACTCTGGTAGGATAGGTAAACACTACAAGATGTATTTACTAAATCAGAAAATTGAGGGAAAAATTGAATGACTTTCTTGAGGCCACAGAGCAGTGCTAGGACAGGGACCAAACCTATGCAGACCATTTGTGGTGTTCCCCTAGTATTTTGTGCTATCTAAAAGGAAGAGACATCAGTGCCAAGCACTGGATCAGGAGCAAACTTTCTCACATTGCCATGGGAAGCAGAAAAAAACATGTTACAAACCTGCGGTGAGCACATGGTCATGCTCTGTGAAGGTAATGGCTCGGGGAGACCCAGCAAACAGTGACTGTCCATCAGTGGGATAGGGTGTGATTTCCTCCACTCTTACCATTTTGTCTCCTCTCAATGTTGATGCTTCCAGCATGGTTTTGTTTCATCATTCTTTTTGTCTTCTCCAGCAATTCCAGAGTTCCACAAGAAGCTGTCACTGCTGGCTTTCTGGATGAAGTGTACTGGTCCTTCAGGAGTATATCACACCTCTGCAGACAAGATGATGAAGCAGCTGGATATCAATTTTGCCACCACTGTGAATGAGGAGTGTCCAGGACTTGCAGAAACAGGTAAAAACAGCTGCAAAAAATTGTGTAAGCCATCAAAATGGAGAACAGTTGTGTACTGAGCTTTGTTTTCCAACCCCTTGGAGATCTGTTTGGCCATAGCTCCCAAGATCTCATTTGAAAACTAATGCTATGAATCTTGAAACAGTTTTGGCCACAAATAATCAGATCATACTAGGAGAAAAAGGTGAGGTTTATAAGCTAACCATAAAGTAAGTCTATTCCCAAATACAGGTTTGTAAGTGATTCAGTGAAGCAGGAATCCTTGCACCTAATTTTGTGTATCTGTATAATGTCCACACCCCATTACAGTGCACTGAGATGAAATCAATCCACATTCAAGTGAGTTTGTCTGAGCACAGGTTCTTACCTTGAGTGGGACGTACCACACCTCACACTCCAGCTACACCGACTAGCTCTCCCTTGGACAGAATGGGGATGGAGGCTGATTTCCCCAGGTGTGGGCACCTGCACTGCCAATACCTACGCAGGCAGTGTTCTCCTTCCTGCTCCGTGCCGCAGCTCTCAGACCAGCTTTGTGCATGCCACACGCTCCTGCAGGAACGTAAAAAATAGCAAAGCCAAATCCTGCACATCTCCCCTGCCTCAGTAGCACTGTGGAGATGTAACAGGCAGTGCATGTGGAGAGGGGCTTACAATTGAGGATATTGTTCAGGTGGTAGTGATGCTCTGTGGATTGCAGAGAAGCTGCACTAGCCATCTGTAAACTGGCAGAGGTTCGTCCTTACAAAGATATTCTCTGGTAGTGAGACCTGGGCAGGGAGAAGGCCTATATAGCTTCTAACCTAACCACAGCTGAGTTTAGAAACACTGGGAAGTATCTGGCTTTGCAGATGCAGTTCTTTCTTTCTGGTTTTGAAGTGGACTGCATACTTTTGCCAGCAGCTTTTGTTCTCACTAACCTGTCCCTTTGTCCATGGCTGCCTGCAGTCTTTAGGATCCTGGTGTCTCAGATCCTGGACCGGACGGAGCCTGTCCTCTACTCCAGCATGTCCTCCGAGACCATTACTGTCTTTCAGTATTACAACTACTTTGCCAGCCACAGTGTCAACGACCTTGGAAGCTATTTACTACAGCTTGCAAAAGAAGGTAGGGTGTATAAAATCTGCTGGCTAATTAGGGAGTACATCCCTGTCCTTCTGTGCTCAACACAAAGCAGTTGAGGCTGATTTTGCAAAAGGAGAGAAAAGAGACAAAGAAGTGCCCTGGCTACTAAGTGAATGCACCTGAACTGTTGTACCTGTCGAGGGAAAGGACCCAATCCAGATACACCCTCAGTCATTTCTATTTCCACATTCAAATAGGAAAAAACTGCTTTGAAAGCACTGTTTTTAGGAAATGGCTGATGGTGGTGGGCTGAGCCCAAGGTCTGCGAAGTTCTCTGTGCCCACAGCTTGGATGATGTCTTGGCCTGTCACCATCTGTTATGGAGACACCTTCTGAAGTGCTGAGCAATTCTCAGGAACCAAGGGATCACAGCACCTCAGAGTTTTGCACGCTCTGCCACCAAGAGCTAAAGAGAGAAGCAGACACTGCACGAAGTGTGCTGGACTGCAGTCCCTGGCAAGCCAAGTTTTCTTCTCTATTTGAGAGGGAGTTTGAGGAACCTTGCCCAGTTTTCCTTTTTATTTGAGCATACTAGGGAGCTTTTGCTCAAAAGCCTGGAAACAAAATGGCATTTTAACTCACCTCTGAAACATATTAGCCCTGGCTCTTGTTGGCAGACATCAATCTATCCAGGAAAAGCTCTCACAAAGATGCTGTTGGAAGTCAATACACTGACAAGGATATTTGGTTTCAATTGTTAGACCGAGAATTTACATCTTCCAGCAGAAAGCAGAGATTTTGACAGGTAGGCCTTTAGGTCTGGGTAGGCCTAAGTGCTGCAATATCCCACATAGCCCATCGACTCATCTCCACCCTTGAAGAATGTCTGAGAAACTGGCCCAGCTTAAAGCCCAGACAATTCCCCATGCAGACACACTGCCATGCTGCTGTTGCTCAGTGGGGATTTTTTTCATATCCTGAGTGTGTATAGTGTATATCAAGGACTGCTAGCAAGGAAAGGAACAATCCAAAATACTGAGAGGATAAAGTAAGTAACGCGGACCTTTTTCTTGCACTTCTAGCGTCTGTGGTCCAGGTGCTGCAGTCAGTGAAAGATGGAAAACTGCAGCAAAATGTGTCCAAAATAAACTCCAATAACCTTCCACCACAGCAGGAAGTTTTGAGAGCTTTGGCTTTACTTCTCAATGAAAATAAGAATGAAGTCAGTGAGACTGTGGCATCACTTCTGACAGCAACTGCAGAAAACAGGCACTTCAGGGAGAAGGTAAGTGTCAGAAAATCACCTGTCGCATGACAGACCTGTGTCATCATGTCTTTTTTCTACCTCAGTTATCTGTGCATATAAAATAACTGCTCCAAGCTTGATTTAAACTGATCCAGAGAGATATCCTGTCTAATTTTTCTGCACATGTGCAGGTCTGTTTCTGTCTTTATGCCAGTCTGCTTCTACCTGTCATTACACTAAACAGGTACTAACTAAAACCGCAAATACTTACTGAGTGCTGTGCTCTCCAGCTATCTTCCACACTTCAGCATTTCTGCTGCCCTGTCTCAGACTTGGCTTCAGTCCAAGGCTTCAAGGTAACAGTCCCCAGCATCACCAACACGCAAAGACGTAGGTCTCAGATTTTAATTTTTTTTTCCCAAAGGAGTCTGCCATCTATGGGACTTCCCACCATTTCCGGGCGGGATAGACTGCTTTGAGCAAACACAGCTCAGCTGTGAGAACTAAGATTTGAGTCTATCACTGGTACCAAAAGCAACAAGCAGGGCCAGGTTAAACAGAGAAATTAAACAGAGGGGAGAAGGAGGAGTAAGAAGAAATTAGGGGTTGCCTTCTACCCTTACATGGCAGACCTTTCCCTACTATCCTTCTTGTTCTCTGTTGGAAAAGAGCAAAAGAAAAGGCAGCTGGAAGAGGAAGAGTGGTGGAAGGAAGGCAAAGGGAGGAGAAAAAGGAGCTCACTCTTCGCTTTTCTTCTCTATCAAGCCAGTCCCTACTTTGCTTGCCTCCCACTTCATCTTCCATTTTTGCAGCCTCTCGGCATTTCATACCATCCTTCTCCATCCCCAGCTTCCTGGAGGCAGCATCTCAGGGAAGATACAACCTTCTCCTGGAACAGGCATGTGTAGCTGATACCTGGTCCACTGCCTGCAGGAAGGACCACAGTGTGCCTTCTGTGAGGGTATTGTGCAGCCTTAGGCTGCAGATGAGTTCATTGCACAGCTGAGTGCTGCTGAGATTTGCTGCTCAGTAGTAGCTAATTTCTAGGGCCAAGCAGTAAACTGGTCTAGCAGCTCATGCTAACATTGCAATCATTGTTAAGTCTCCCTGGAGTCTATACCAACTAGTTCATTATTATCCCTACATTAAAGAGACTGTCGCAAGGGCCAGCTCTTGAGATATTTAGACTCCGAGGCGCATTCAGAGCTCTTTGGTGATGTATGGTGAAAGGCCTTCAAAGGTGCCGGATTATGCATCTCACTTAACATGAACTTTTCCTCACCTAAAGCTGGCCTGAGACTGCTAATCTATGACTTCTGGTCTGGCCTGGATCTGCTGTAGGGAATTATCCCCCCCCATTAACTCTACCATCCCACACACTCACTGTCAGGGAGGCAGGCTGCAACTGCTCTCCCTTGAACAGGGTAGCAGTACCTCCATGCTCCACCCTTCTGCTCCATGGAGGCACAGACATTTTCATTGCCATTCTTCTCTATCTGTTTTCAGGCCTTGATTTATTACTGTGAAGCACTAACCCAGCCCAACCTCCAGCTGCAGAAAGCAGCTTGCTTGGCTCTGAGATACCTCAAGGTAAGAGACAAGGAATACACGGCGGTGCTTGGCTTTGCTTTGCTTTACAGAAAGGACATCTGATAGGTACAAACAACAAAATAGAAACTGCAGTAACAGTAGCAGTAGTGTTTTTGTTTTGTGTTGCTGTGCTCCATCCTTTTTCAGATAAAGGGAATGGGTCAGAAGCTTCTAAACCACAAACACCTGGGCTCTGCGACCTTGGCAAAGTTTTATCTTTTATGTATCATCTTTCCCTCCCTCTCATATTGACTTCAGGAGACTTAGTTCCACTTGAAAGAGAAAAAAAAATTCATCTGTAAAGCACTGACTGAGAGGGATAAAAAAATGCTTTCCCAGGATAAAATTAGCTCTAATGCATGTGAGTTGCAGTAGCAGAAAAGAGAGATCACAGCTTGTTTTGTGACAAATAACTGGTACATCGGGGCACTACAGCTTCGGGTAGCATCTGGTACCATCTTTGCACTCCAGCCTATGACAGGATGGGAAAATGCACTTCTGTTTTGGTTGTATAGAGCCATGGGAAACAGCAGCCACCCAGGCCTGACTGGTACAGGACACTGGGCAAAAAATGTGTTCATGAGACAGACTCACTTTGGACAATTTCTGCCTCTAATCTGTCCCCTGGAGGACAGCTCTAAGCTGTAACTTCATCCCAGTCACAACTGATGCCATCCAATACATAATCCAGTATTGTTTAAATGTGAAAAAAACTTTTCCCTTAAATGAGAAGCTAGCAGGCATCCCTGAGAGGCAGTGGTGAGGGACATTACATCTCTGCTGCTTGCAGGGTGCAGGGGGTTTTTGATTGCTCAGGAAAACTCAGACTAGGAACCAGTGGTGGGAACTGGAGCTAGACAAGTTTAACTCGAGCAGTGTGGTTCCATTGAATCTTGAATAGTGAGAAAGGCATTGGCTGGGGAAAAAAGCTACTGAGGGGAAGTGTCATCATTTGGGATCTTCAAAGAAAAAGCTGAAGCTGGAAGTTACTACTTCAGAGATGGAAATGCTACAGTGGATAGGTGGCTGTGGATGGGATAACCCAAAGGCTGTTTAATCCACATCGGTTGCACAAGGTCCCACTGAATCTCTGTGGGGTTTTTCAGATTGCAGCAAGCTCTTTGTTGCTGTGCCCCCATCACTCACAAGCATTCAAGCTGGAGTCACCAGTGTGCACCCAGTGCAGATTTACCCTGAGTCACACACAAGCAACCACACTGAAGACAAGGTGGTGAGATTTAATGGCTCTGGTAGCAAAGCCCTCATTCAGAGCATGTAAACCAGACCTGTGCCCCTTGGATCCGCAGGGCTCATACAAATACTGACTCTGTGGCTCAGTGCCCCTTCCAGGTGTCACACTGGGCCACTACCTGCCCTTCCTTTCACTCATCTCTCTTGTAGTATTAAATAGTCAACCAGAGACACTAGGACAGCTGCTCTCCCCAAAGACCTGACATTTTTGTATCAGAGAATGGGATTATTCCTTGCTTTCTTCCCAAAATAGCAGAGGCAAGGCAGAAGTATGGAATTTTTGGTGAGCACAGGCTTGACATGCTTTATAGGAAACCCGTTCCCAAGGCCCCTGTCTCCTGCTCATTTCCCTACTGTACCCTTACCTTGGCACTTTTATGGCCTTGATCCACAGCCCATCACCCATCCTGCAGTCAGAAGTGGCAGACATAGCTGGTCTGCCAGATTTATGTATGGAGTGCATAGGGTAGGAAAATTAGAAAGGGTCCACACCAGCAAATATGCCTCCTCCAAATGCTTCCCCGCAGGGAAACCCCATTCCTTCTGTCTCCACCAAAGTCCTTCGCTTGGAGTGGGAAGGGCAACGCAGAGGATGGTTATTATTTCCATGCAAGGTTGTGGAAAAACCCCATTGTGGTGTTTGGTCTTAATGCTGTTCTTTTTGCACTTCCCAGGCTACTGAGAGCATTAAAATGCTGGTCACGCTCTGCCAGTCTGACAATGAAGAAATCAGAAAAGTGGCATCTGAAACCCTGCTCTCCCTTGGTGAGTTGCCTGGTTCAGAGCAGTATTTAATTTTATTTTTTAACAGAGCAGCATGTAAGACACCTGAGTTATGCAAATGTGAGACTCTAAATTGAAACAAAACTTTACATAGTGACTCAAACAGGTCAGAAAATACAAATTCTTAAAAATCATTCATTTTGAAAATGAGCCAAAAAGAGAGAAATTGAGTTGTGTGAGTCTGGAGGGTGAAGTAGAAAAGGAAAGATAGCAAAGGAGAAGTTGAGAAACAGGAATAATTGATAATTAATCTGTACAGTTTCAGGGCATCAGTACTTCAGTGGCACAGAAAATTTTGTTTTTCTGGCCTTTTTGCTAGGCATGAATTTCTCCTCNTCATTCACCACTTCAGCAGGAATTCAGTCTGTTGTTGGACATGTTATTGCTCAGGTTATAAAACAACTAGCCCAGGGACATTTTGAAAACTCTGATTGTTCTGCAATTCTTCTAGACAACATACAGAAACCATTTTTGGTTCCTAATGGCCAATTCAACACACTAGGCTCAGTGCTGTCTTCATTAAAGTGCATATAGATGGCAGTAGCTAAGGAAAAAGGGGACACAGTTATAGTTAGGAAATGTACTGCTTCCTCTTTTTCAGCAGTATGGAAATAAAGATGTGGATAGATTCACTTCCTTAAAGTGCCAGGAAGTGGGAGGTGGATAAACTTTATATTGTCCAAGGCTGAAGTGGATAAACATCGCTTACCTCAAGTACGTCACAGCAGCAGCTGAGACCTTGACAAGCTTAGGTCAATAGGTCATTCAGTAAGACAAGTGTACAGATACTGTCATCTAATCATACAAGCCACATCTGCTTCTCTTTGGCTTAAGATAACCAAGCAAGTAACATGAGGAAAAAAAAAAAAATTTGAACATTCAGGGCATGTTTAACTTTTCCAAGTAATTTCTGAAATTGCTTCTAACAAGATAGATTTTAAGAAGGGGTAGAAGTAACTGGCCAATCAGTACTTTCTAACAGCAGAGAAGCCAATATTTTAAATGTTCTAGGGCAACAACATAATACATTATTACGCTTTATCATTTTGCATTCAGGTGAAGATGGGAGACTGGCATATGAACAGCTGGACAAATTTCCCCGGGAATTTGTTAAAGTTGGAAGCCGTCGTGGAACTGAAGCTGCCACAGCTTTTTAGATGGAAAAGAACTTGCTGATATTTAATAGGCATTTAAGTGGGGTAGAGCTGCACTTCAGTGTGGGGAGCAGAAGAAAGACTTTGAAGAATTCTATGAGAGTGTTCCCAAATGTAGCAATTTACAGACTTCTTAAAGAAAAGCAAAATCTAAAATCCAGCTTAAGAGTTCCTATTGGCTCCTCGTTGCAGCTCATGATGGAACAGTTGGATGCTGAGGAACAATACTTTCTTGACTGGTTCTAAACAAATAATGTTAATTGCAGTTATTCAGCCTCAACAGACTTCTGTGAGGTTTTTAGAATTTGGCATCTCCATATATTTTCCTATTATATTTACTCCCTTGAAGCTGTTGTGAAAGCTTGAGATGTGTGATACCATATATAACAAGGACAATCAGGAGGCCACCTGAGCAGGACTGCAAAGAAGCTTTCCCTCAAACCCCAGGTGAAGTGTCTGCTGCCATGCAGTGTCCCCAGCAACACTCCAGTGGCAGGGAACGCTGCTCAGCTTTCTCAGTTGTGTCTTGGTAATAAAATACAGGGAAAGTTCTACAAGTTTTGCCTCGAGAAACAGCGTGATTTGTGGAGGGAGTCACTTTGGTGACTCATTCTAAATGCCTCCACTGGTCTTTTATTCCCTTCTCTTGCCCTCCAGCAACAAACCATCATTATTCCAGCGATTCATGAGGGGGATCAAGCAACCATGTAGGTTTCTGAAAACTAAATGAAAAGGTAAAGTGCATTTATTTATTCTGAGAAGGAGTGAATACAGCTAATTGCACGAGTCCCCAAAACCATTTTGTCCTGCAAGTTGCAGGCAGGATTAGATTTCATACATTCTAATTAGCGGAGCATAGTTTCTATAGAGTGATTTCAATATAAAGAACAGAACAAACTAAGAGGACCTCGGAGGCAGTAATAAACAGAGGGGGAAGTGAATGCACCTCCCCTCCCTGCACTGCAAGGATGAAAGACAGCGAGTGCTTCAAACTGTTGATTACGAGCCTTAAGTTAACAGAGGAGGTGAATAGAATTTAACTGAAGAGTGTTCCTGTACTGTGTTCATTGTGCATGAAATGCTATTTAGATGTCAATTGAAGTATCCAAATTTGCATAGACTACATAGAAAATATTGCAAACAGTTCACATCAAAAGGAAACCTTGTGAGCCAAACACTTTGGCAGGCAGGGGTCATTTTGGTTTGTTATTTTTACTGTGAATGTTACAAGAATGTACATACCTGTATATTTATAAATATATATATTCTTCCTTTAATTAAAGAAGTACATTTTGTACAGTGCAAAATGCTTACTTGTTTACTGAGGGATATAAACTCTTTTTGCAGAAGGTGAAATAGCCATGTTATGGTTTTTATACTACACCTGTCCCATCAGTTGAATTCTTTCAAGGTGTCCTTTTGTATCTACTTCTTTTAATTTTTTTTATTTTTTTCTTTTAGTTTTGTGGCATTTGTACTCACCATATTTCCTATCACATTTAAGTTATAATAAAGATTATTTTTTAATTACTAAGCACATCAGTCCATATGTATAGTCACTGTTTCCATCAGCAGCCTCTTCACTATCAGGCTCATAGTTTAAGTTCAGAGCAAGCCAGTTTTGTGTATCATTCAAGATACTTACCAAGAAAGGCTCCACAGGGACTATCAGAAAATATGCTGAAGAGGCCCCAGGATTGTTACCACACTTGCACTGATTACTCTTTCCTTCTGTGAAGACAGACCCTCCTCTGAGAGAAGACATTCCTTCCATTAATTTTTCCTTTTCAAACATTCAGGCTTACAGCACACACCTTGGGGAATGCAGAACTGCCTATGGAGGAGGGGGCCAAAGCTGCAGAGAACAGGGGGCAGCTCATATATAGAGGAACTGCACCAAATGGAGCATGTATCTCATCTCACTGTGGTTTAAAGACACCCTTTGAGAAGTTCATTAGCCTAAAGCTGATCTGCTACACCCTTACAACCATTAAAAATCATGTATACAGTTCCAAAGAACCAGATAGGAAGGAGCAAATTGTGCTCTGAAAACAGTCATTGAGGATATGCACAGGATTTTTAGTATGAACAGTTAGACCAAACTGCGTGCCTGTTGTGGTATCCGAGAATGACAAGCTTGAACCTGGGATACAGATGTATAGAGGCTGTCTCACCTGGAGCATTAATACTGTTTTAGAAAACTAAATACACAAATAACTATCTTCTAACAGGATTTGTGACAACTGTGACAAGGTGAATTGACCTTAAAGCTTCCAAAACCTAAAGGCAAATAAAAACTACCGAACTATTGATTTGTCTCATAGCTTGTACATTTTTATGCTTGCAGAGCTGACATCGCCGCCTCTTCCTGGCACGTTAACATACTCCTCCTTTGTGGAGTAGGAAAATCCAGACGCAGAGGTGAGCATCATGAGGCTCATGCTTACCAACTAGCAAAGAAGGAAGCAGCAGGCAGTAATTACAAAAGCTCTTAGGGCTGCAGCAGGCTTACTTGGACAAATTTAAAGGTCAGGGCCACCCCAGGAAAGCATGTTAGGAAAAAGTTCCCATACCAAAGTAGCGCAGCAGCAGCGCAGAAGGAAGAGATGGGGAGCTCTCTAGAAGTGCACTTGGGAAAGGGGCTTATCTGGTGGTAAAGCTATCCTTACCTTGTGCTGTAGTGGCTTTTACTAACCCTGCCATGCTGTCACTGTCTCAGCATTTGGCCCCATAAATAGAAACCAGTAGCACCACTAGACTACTGTAGCTACAGCAGCAGCATGTTAGGCTGCCCAGTTTCACACTGCTACTGGCAAGGCCTCTTCTAATCCGTTAGACCTTCAGGAAAGTTATCCTCCATAGCTTCACCCTATCCTGCAGTCTGTGATATACAGATTAATGTGGACTTCAAAATTATGAGTCAATACAACTACCAGACTGTGTGTCTTAAGTATGGCTCCCTGCTTTGCAGTGGGATTATCCTGAGGAGAGGATCCACAGCACCCAGCTTCAAATGGCTGCAGTGCCCCCGAGGGTAGGATACAGGTATCTCCTCACACCCAAAGGTTTGACTTTGAACATGTCCCACTCACATTTCATTACACGCCGTTACCAGCAGATCATGAAACAGCACTAATTAAAGTTCCTCAGGACACCATTATCAGTTGCTGAGCTGCTTTGTGTTATTACAAGAATGGAAAGAGAAATGAGAAACACAGTAACATTTTCTGCTGAAAAAAACAGTGATGACAATGCAATACAGAACACTGAAGTGCTGGAAAAGCACAGCCTTGGCAAATTTTGCACATCTTATTAAATTCTCCAATCCAGTTCTGAAATGACAACCTGAGATGACCCTTGAGGAAAAGTAAATGAATATGCATCACAAAACCCATGACTAACTTCATTACTTACGCAGAGGCTGCACCATAACCTGCAACACAGGACAGTGCTGCAGGCCCTCACGCAAGCAAGCCAATGCCAGACACCAAGTGAGTTTCAGCTGCCCAAACAAGTAGCTATTATGGTCTAATTAATTTCTCCACATTGTCTTAAGTCCAATGGGTATTTAGCAAAAGTAACCATTTTTAGTGTAAACCAGTTATGTGTTCTTCCTCACATAAACAATCCACCTGCCCCATGGTTTGCTTGCCCCTGCACAGCGGCTCATTCTTGAAACATCTGAGAGCTGCAAATGACCCACCTCCCCACACTTTACTCTTGCATGGCTGAAACTCAGCCCTGTTCAGACACGCACATGTGATGGGAGAAGTGCTAGGACGCAGTAGACGCATCGCACTGCCACACAGCCTGAACATGTTTCAGTGAAAAGACAAGATTGTGTCTGCACCCTCTGCAGTGAAAAGGAATTGACGTGGTGGTAGCACAAATGCATTTATGATTTCTTGGAAAGACCCCCATGCTAAAGTTAGGTTCCAGAAGTGGTACTTTTACTGTACTAGATAGAATGTTCTCTCTACTTTAGCTGGATATAAAGGTTGTAGTGATGTTGATTTTCAGCTGCTACATGTTCCAGTGATAAAGGAGTTTCCCTATATACTTAAAAATAATGTCAGATGGTTTTTTAAGAGAACTAAATCACAAACAAATCTCTGTATAATTTCTACACATTTGACAAGCCTTTAGCAGATAAATACAAAGTTCCTAGACTTACTAGCACAGTGCTGCTGCATGCATGTTCAAAAAAGCCCTCAGGCATTTTCAGAACAATTAACACTCATTTAAAGCATTTTTAAATAGCAATTATTGCAGCATCATAAAAGTGCTGAGAACATTTTCATACATTTCTGTCTGATACAATAGGCTTAGTCAGTGTTTGATCAAGATGCAATGTATCTGTGACAAAGACGAAGCATGTATATAGGTTTTATTACTATGGCACAGTTTGGCTCTCACACCTGGCCTTCTCCTGCAGTATAGTTTTTTTCAGTTTACACAGCAAACTACCCTCTCTGCTAACAAACTGCAGTTAATAAAACCATTGTAGTTTTGGTTTAAAACATTAGTATGTATTACTGAGTGGCGCACACCTTTTTGATGTAAAAATTTATTCTATTACAGGTGGGCCAAATGCTGCAATACATCCATCAGCCTACTTGCAGAATTCCCATGATTCATTTGTACACAGTCTACTCCAACAGAAGGATCCAACATATCAAAGGACTGTCACATATTTTATTTAAATAAAATCAATCCAGAAAAAGCGTAAGATTTAAACCTAATAAGCATTCTTCTTGATCAACCTGAAAGTAAGGAAAACAGATGCAGATACTGCACACAAATTGTGGATTTGTCTCTTTCTGGCAGTTCTGTGTTCCAACAACAGCACCTGTCCTACAGCAGTTCACAGAGCAGGAGGTAAAATCCTGGAAAAGCTGCACTTGCTGTCTCATCGTGGTCTGCTAGTTATGCCACAGTACTTTCTTCCCTTCTACAGCCTCTGCAAATGCAATGTCTGATGTCTACCAGACATCTGAAAGCCACCTCTAAAAAAAAAACTACAGTTAACAATGAATAACTAATCTAAATTGAACTGCAAAAAACAATTGTATCAAAATGAAATTTATGTTTCCTTATTTACTAATGCTAGACTACTTTGGGAAGAAACTTGCTTAGAATCGGAGATAGGAGAGGTCTAAGTCACTTGACAAGCATTACCCATTTCTCCTTTAACAGGGGCCAAGGTTGCTCTACAAAGCATTTGCCCAGCACCCAGTTTTGTTTTTCCTTCAAGACAGCATCAGTGCAAGATAAACGACACACCTTCATCACCTTTTTAGTACTGTGATGGAAAGCAATACACTTAAGCACTCTCTGGAGCACACACTGGAAGATACAATCTCCGGTTTACAAAGTTCACAAGAAAATGCGATTCCTCGTTTTCTAGTAAGCATGTTTGAGGTAAAATGGCAGCCAGAGGTATTACCTCCTACAATGGTTTTGACCTTCACTGGATGTCACAACTGAAATCACTTGTTAAACACCTGTTAACTTATCAACAGCCACAGGGAGTGAGTAAAACAGAAGGAATATAACGGTGCCAATCTGATCGCTCCAGAGTCATTCACACATACCCTGAGAAGCAAGGCCAGATAGATTCAGGAACCTTCTCATCACTTCTGCCTCCTCAAAGCCACTCAACTTTAAGCTCCTCCCAAGATATGGCAACGACCACCATTGTTAAAGCCTCTCCTTAGAAGGCCTTGTAACAGAACAACTGCCCCAAGTTCACTCAGTACTGGAAAACCTGTATCCAACTTACTCTCCTGCCCCATCCCCACTCCATGCAGATGTCAGATAAGGTGCTCAAGGTTTTAAAGAACCACTTTCTATTCCTGTAAACCATTTGGAACACAAGTACCTCGGTAAAAGGGTGTCACATCTCTTGGTAAATACCAGAGCAGCACCTTGAAAACACCCTGAGTCTCCTTTCAGAATAGCTCTGAAGTATAGGCTGCTTTGTCTCCACCTAGTTTTCAGCACACCTGCTACTGGAACCAAGAACACACGACCTTACCTTCATAAGCCAATGGAAGTCTTACTAAAAGAAATGGTCTAATACTTCCTACTTAAGCTCTCATTATACACCTTGCAAAAGGTTTTCTTAAAAGGCAGAGGAAATTATTTTAGAAAACTGAAAAAACCATATATCTAACTGAACTTTCAATTTTGACTCTTATTACCCATTCTTGACTTTCTGAAACCTCACTAACAGCACACAAGTTTTTGCTCCCCCCTGCCATCCACCAAAACAGTAATTTTGTTCTCCAGAATTCCGCAAATCTAGTAAGCTAAAGACTGCCCAGGCATTCCCCCCCAAAAATCGAAAGCTTCCATCTACAGTAGTCACAACTGATTTAAACCTAGGATTAGCCACTCCCCTGTCAATTAAGAGGCTGTTTTGGTAACACAAAGATTCATTTATCACTTATCATGTATCATGTCAGACCAACTGATAAGAAAGATATTTACATAACAGTTGAAATACACAGTATTTGCATTTCATACAAGCAACTACATGCAGCCTGTAGTAAATTTTACATGCAGTTTTCAGATACTCTCACTGCTACATAATTCCAGTTAGAAATACCAACATCTGTAATGTTCCCACAAGAGTTTCTATACCTGAGGTTTAGTATATCCTTTCAAGAGGAAGTCTGAATTAAAAGCCACATACATAAGCCTATTTACAGGTTGTCATTCCAGTTGCAAATGGTTTGCTTCCTTTGAAGAAAGATCTAATTTATTCTCCCTTAAGCCAGACAATACTTGTGATGGCCCTTCTTCAGAAGGGCTGTCTGCCTCATCTCCACAGTTATGTCCTTCATCTTCCTGTCTGGATTCCTCTAGAGCCAGACTCTCCAGTGTCTCAAGATTGTCAGGTGCTTGCCCAGTTAGCCTCTACAAAGAAACAGAAGACAGTGAATTTAATATTTTTTCTACTTAATAACCAATGAAATGAGACTCTGCATATTAAATTAAGCAAACTAATTACCTTCATTTGGAGGTTGTTCATATAACCAAAACATTCCTCCATTACAAAAATCTTAAGACACAAGTTCAACTCAAATTACTACCTCTAACTTGCAGACCACATGCTTTGCTGACTGTTCAGTTTTTCTAAGGTTCTTCAGTGGGACAGGTTTTATCTCAGGCAACCTAAAATACAGGAAACTGCTTCCCAAGTTAAGTTGGTACCATATGGGTTTAATTTTAGGAAAATTACTGTACAATCAATTTACTCCATAATTTTAGTTAGAGTATTGAAGCTTCATTAAGTCTAGATGAACTGTAATACCCAGCAGTTTCTAGCATTTGATCAAGCTATAAGTTCCTCACCTAACCTGATCTAATGAAGATAGTCAGGACTCTGAAGAGGCTGGTTTTGAAGCTTCTGGTTATTTGATGTATCCCTTAAGGCTCATTTAAGCCTCAGAAGTGAGCAGCTTACAACTAATAAGTGATCTTAACTGTTGAGAAACTGTAGAAAAGTTTTCAACTACATTAGTTTAAGTCCTCAAGTAAAATAATCTCTGCCCGTGGGTTTATCACTAACAAGCAGTGCTCCCTGAAAACCAAAAAAAATTCATGTACAGCAAAATGGTAGTCTTTCAAGGCTGATCTAAACTGCACTAACTGAAAATGAAGTTGATGAAGCTTAATTCTTGATTAATCAAGTTGCTTGCAGTAATACTTTATTTTGTTTCCACCTCCCAGTCTAGTCATCAGAGAACCCAAGTATTTGCCAGGCACCCAGCTTCATATCCCAGCTGAGAGCTTAATCTCTGCAGAAACAACCTGAAAGCTAGAACATCAAGGTTCCATGGCTATCTATATATTTATTACAGCTTCAGAGGCTCTTACAAACAGTCCACTCCTGGCAGAGGAGCCATGGAATTAGTGACACAACTACTTGCCCCAAGGAATTGTCAGAGGGAGCTGTTAGGATATGTAAAAGTTTATGAAGCCTAGAGGCTTTGTGTACAGCCCTTTCTGGGCCATGAAAATGGCACTGCCTTGACAAGAAAACCTTGACTTTGAAGAACATAGTGCTCCCTCTCACCACTTTGTTACTCTGTTTCAAGTTTAGTTTCTCAAAGGACACAGCCAGTACCAACCTATTAAGCACATGAATTTAAGTCATCCCAAAAAAGTTAAAAAAAAAAAATCAACCCTTCCTTCCTTTATCACAATCTACAGCATGCAAACCCTGTTAATTAAGAGAGTAGGTTGAATTCCCCCTTCAGAAAACATCAATCTTAGTACTCTGATTACTCCTGTAGGTTCTAAGATGGGAAAAACTCATTCCCTAGAAGGAGCTTTATGACTCTAGAATTAAAGCAATCCTGCAGGAAACAGGTCAGAGAGCAACTTAAAATGAAGAGTCATGTGAGCACATAAAACAGAAGTCATGATTCATTACAGATACCTCAGCTGGTTTCTCACTTTTTTGTTCTACAACATTAACTGAAAATTGCTTTAAGTACCTCAATCACACTGGTCATATAATGCACATGCTCAGCAAGGGACATGAGCTCTTCATTTTCTTCTTTTAGGCGGGCAATTTCACCATCCTTCTGCTCGATTTCCTTGTGCAACTGGGTTCAAATAACAAAATGTTAGAAGAGGAAGACAATAGCCAGTGATGAAGCAGTTAGGTATCTCTGAGTAGCTACCTTTTCATTTTCTTGAAGCACTTCATACAGAGCCTTCCTCCTTTCTTCAGCCACTTCTTTCCAGTATTGAGATGAAGGACTTCCTGAAGTGAGAGGCTACAGTAAGTCTGTGTAAGACTGACTTCTTGAGAGCACCTCAAGACACCCAACTTGCATACCAGTATTCTATGAGCCATGATACTAAGAACTCACTCCATACAGATTTTTCAAAGATTAGTTGTAGAACTACAACTAGTGACACAAGCTTACAGGAAACAGATCCTACACTGCATTAATGGCTGTACAGAGTGCCTTCAAGAAGCTGGCTCAAGCACGGCAGCAGGCTCTGCAAGATGGTCACACATTTGCAAGTGTTGCTCTTCATGTGCGCTTTGTGAAAGATGGAAGTGTTACTTCCAAGTCACTGTCCACACTGGGCACAGTGGTTCTGAGAAACTGAGCACACAACACCCTGTGCCAGAACAGGCTTTCATTTTAACTTAATTATTAGTCACTGGAAAACTCATAGCCCAGCCAAAATAACAAACTACAAGACTCCTTAACACTGCTGCACACAATGGTTCTCGGCTCCTGGTCATCATGAACTCATTCTTAATACGAGACATCTATACTTTATTTAATATAAAGGATAAGTATCACCAACTACTGCTAGGCATTACAAAAAAACCCACAAAGCCTTTATCTAAATGACAAAGGAAATAAGTTTCAAGTAGTAGTCAAACAGCAGCATAGCATTTAAAGTGCAAGAAAACATTTCAGGAATTACCACATACCTTTCATCATGAGATCTTCAGCTTGAATGACATCATTCTCATTTTCTTGTTCCTTGTCCACAGACACCTCAGCTTTACAAGCCTTTGAGGCAAACTTGTTATTCCACAGTTTCCTTCTGACTGAAGATTTTTTCTGCATAAAACATGGGCAGGTTTAAGTTTAGAGCAACATATCAGCCTTCACAAAAATACAAACTTCTAAGCCCGCACACTCATGACTGCAAGTAAGTCTAAGTCCTGCTTTCCTCACATTATAGTTCTAGTAGACATCTTCCTTAATACCCACAGATTTAGCAAAAGAAATGTCTCAAAGTTTCCCAAAGAACTCAGAAATTGCTAGGTTTTAATGCTGTTTATTACTAGAACAACAGTAAGCTTAAGTTGTGGCACACTAGTTAACAGACGGTATATCTTTCAAATATATTAGTTTTCACTTAAAACCTCAAAAGCATTTCACAGGGAGTAGAAATAATTCCTTATCTACAGATTATCTGTTAGTTCATACCTCATTATGTCTGCCAACCAGGCTACCTGCTGCTGAAGGCTGAATCATTTTAAGAGTCTGTCTCGGGGCAGGACTGCATGTGGTATCTGTGAGGTACTTCTGAAAAGACAAATGTGTTTCAGACAGTTGCCACTCTTCTTTACATAAACCGAAAATTATGACTCCATCATGCTTCCATTAAGGTAACACAACATTCATCTTTTCAAGACAAAAAAATTGACACTGTAGGCTATATTAAGGCTTTTGTAAGGATGGGGATCTAGTTATTGGTAGCAGAGAGAGATCTTAATCACACAAAGCTATCATCAATCCCTGCCTCTTAGGAAACATTTACCCTTCATAAAGGAACTTGAGCAGGTGTTATGGCAGAAATACTCTGACTAGATTTCAAGGCCAGTTACTGTGCAATGACTATAGTTGAAACTTCCAAACTTGAGTTTGAGGGCAGCAGTATCAGACTTTTGGGGCAGGGTCAAAAGAAAAGTGACTGCAGTTGCAAGTTTAAGTGGTAAAGTCACATCACTTGAGGCAGTAGTTGCTTTTGCAACCTGTGAACACACCAGAGTGGTGCTCATTTAAATAGATGTGTTATTTGTTTATCCATTAACATGGATCAAAAGCTCCCTTGCTTCGATCCAGACAGGCTATTGTTTTGTCTAACCAGTACGTTTATCACCCTTGCTATCATGCATAAATACCTCCTTCCTGCATCAAAGCTTTCTGATTGGGTTGGTTACACTGCCACCATGGGATAGCAAACAATGGCAGACAACCAAGCAAGAACAGCCAGGATACAATGCCACACCAGCGTGAGAAAGTTACCGATTCACACCGTACTTCATAGGACAAGAGTTCGCCTTTCCCACGGTAGTTTCTGCCACCAATTATCCCACTGCTCCACTAAAGGGCAAACATTAACTGCTGTGGGAACAAGAATCACACCGTGTGTCAGACACTGCTTGCTGCTACTTAGGATTAGAGTGAAGTATACTCTGCCAAGAAGTTATCAGCCAGTGCTTAAATTAACCCACTGAAAGTGCAAAAAGCATCACCGAGGAATTTATACCCCAGAGACACTATGGGACAAGACTGCCATAAGTCAGACCTATCAACTGGCAATTTTCATTAATACCTGAAGTTTTCATTACAGTCACTATGCCTCATCCTAGAAGGACTACTAGCCTCTGTTATATAGAGCTTTGCACCATTCTGATTAGGGCCTACATTAAAGATTTACCGAGAAAAGTTATTATGGTTTGTACCTAAGCAGTTAACTCTTAAAAACCTAAACTGTTTACGCATTTCCACCAATTCCAAGGCAACTATGATTCACGAGGGTGACTTTATAAAGTGAACTGTCTGCTTGACTACTTTAGTTAAAACATGTTCAACACAAGACAGATATAACTCTTCATAAGCTCCCACTTACAAAAAACAGACTAAAAAACCTACTCTACAACCCCATAGCATAAGCCAGACAGATTCAGTAAGCAAAGGCACGTAGTCAGGACAAACAAACCAAGCCAACCCTGAAAAACTAAACGGAGAGGCAGTAAGCTCAGTGTCAAAGTAAAAAGGACTTGCTGAGCAATAGGAAAAAAACTAATCATAAGCACATATGCCCAAGCAGGACAGCGTGTTCCCAAGCCCCACTGTCTGCCAGGAGGTTACTCAAGCCAAATGGACATAAGCCAGGTGGAAGTACATTGCAACAGATCCCTTTATATTCCTTCAGTGGACAGAGAAGCTTCTGTCAGACAGAGGTACCAGCTTCAAGGCTTTAAAGCCTATACCTGCAAAGATCCTGAGGACTTTTCTGCGGTCAGTTTCTGTTTCATTTTGGAACTCGTAAGACCAACTGCAATAGAAAACCAATAAAATTAATACAGCATCCGTCTGCTACTTAAGTTCGGGAGACACTAGTTAGAGAATACTACAATTTCGGATTATCAGCTTTCACGGCAGCCTTAAGTAGTCAGCCATGCACGGCGTGGTCAACAGGCCCCTCCAGAGGTTGCACCCGAGACACGAGCGGCGGCCGCGCCGGGAAGGCAGCGCCCCGCGCCGCCATAGCGCGCACCGCGGAGCGGCCTTCCGGCAGGGATGAGCAGCCTTCCCGCAGGGATGGCGGGGGGTCTCCCAGCCGCACACCCAAAATGGCTGGGGGGGATCTGGACACTCACCCACACCATCCCCCCTTCCCGCTCCCGCCAGGAGAGCTCGCAGGGCCCCTCCCTTCCCGCGCGCCGCCGCGGCCAATGGGGAATATCGAGGCGGAAGCCCGCCAACACCCAAACGGGGCCACGGAAGCTTGCGGCCCCAACCCGCCGCCGGTGGCGGCGGCTCAACCGAGACGGAGAGCAGCCCCCTCTCGTCCTTGCCACCCCTC
>VZRQ01009571.1:542912-588697 GCA_013397975.1 Machaerirhynchus nigripectus
TCCCCCCGCCCCGCGCCGAGGTCGGCGTTGAGGGGGCGCGCGCTGCTGCGCGTTGTCGTTTGGGGTTGGGTTGTTTCTGGTTTTGGGTTTTTTTTTAATTATGAAGGAGTTGTACCAAATCAGATTTAATCACGTCTCCGCTTATTCTCATCACTGCTATCTAAACTCGGTACAACCTGCAAAACGGGGTGTCCTGGGGTGACCCTTAAGCCGCGTTAACTGCTACACAGCATTAATTTTACGCATGATATAGACCACAGCTCTTATTAATTATGCCTAAGGCGTGCTCTTAAATTTGCTAGAAGCCACTTGACAATTATGTTCTTGCACCTACTTGCACTTAATTATCTTTTATTTATACTAATACTATCTTTTGCTGACTTGTGAATAAACATTTTGTTGAGTTAAGGACATATTCCTTGCAATCAAGGTCTCATAGGACAGCTATCAACATTTTTCCCAAGGCAATATGATGGAGCTATTAGAAATTAGGATAATTACAGAGAGGAGTATTTATTTAGCCTGCCATTCTGTCAGTGTCCTGTTTGGAAATAAACTCTATGGTACTTATGAGAATGTTTTAAGTAGAATGTCGTGGTTCGATGAAAGCAAAAAAGGCAGAACATAAAAAATGATGCATTAGGAAATCTTTAAACAAGGATAAGGAAATAAAGCTGATCTCTCTTGCATAAACTTGTTCAGTCTCCCATTGACCCATTTAAATTTTCATTGTCCACAATATCCTTTGGCAAGTACTTCCAGAGCTCAAATAACCATTGGTCTGAAGAACACCATCCTTTTTTTCTTTTTCTTTGAACCCGATTCCAATATTGTCACTTGATGTCCCCAGTCCTTGTACTGGAAGGGACAATAAACAACCTGCCCTCATCAAGGCCATTGTTACACAGGCTGCTCTCCAGTTCTCTTTCCCAGGCCTAGTTAGCCATCCCTGATATGAAAGCTGTTCCATCTTCCTGCTCTTTTGTGAACCGTATGGCATTTGATTTGCCACTGCTGAACACTGGGCTGACATTCCTGTGGAAAAATCTGCCATAACTCTGAGATCTTATTCTTGAATGACAGTCAGTTCAAAGTTGGTCATTCAATGTATGTGATTGTTTTTTTTCTTATGCATATTATTTGATGTTTACCTACATTGAATTTCACTGCTGTATTTGCCCATCACTCAATGCCATAATGTACTTCTGCAGTTTTTCAGTCAGGTCCCTCCTGTTATCTTGAATAATACGGGAGTAAGCTGGCACCTCAGTAACCTTTGTCTTCTATACAGAAAATGAAAATAAGACATGTAGAAACATCATCTAAACTAATATTTTTCTGTTACAGTACTAAAAAAAAAGTTCATGCTCTTAGGTTAGTTTAATTCTTGTTGATTCTGAAAGAAAATTTGAAATTTCCAGGTTTCAAAACACCAGCAGATATGGTTAACTGGTTATATGTATACACAAACCTTACCAGAATTTAATGTCCTTTCAGAAAAATCTGAATACAGGTAATGCATATATAAGCACAATATAAAAACACTCCTATTTTTACATTTTATGTTTTCTTATACAGAAATTTAAAAATCCAATAAAAACTATACAAAACATTTAAATTAGAGGCATGCATCAATTTATATCATAAATCATACATAAGAGGCACTGTGTGCATTTTATGGCTGCAATACATCAACTGCACATCTTGCAAATACCGTGTTTTCAAGTGAAACTTTCTCAGCCATTACCTTTTCAAAATTCAGATTTGATGCACAAAAAGTTTTCAGGTGGATTTACAGTTCAGAAGCGGAATAACTGCTTTTGGAGATGCTGGTAATTGGAAAGGTCCGAGGTAATGGGAGATGGTTCTGATGTGACAGTCCTGTTTGTTTTTCCTTTTAATTTTTTCCTTGCTGGAGGCATACAATCTGGAGGTTTATTACGAAGCTGCCACTCCTTCAGTTTATCTAGCTGAAGAACATGTCCTCTTATGAACCACCATGTCTCAGGGTTCAGTTTCTTCAGTTTGAAAGCTTTGTTAAGAACCCCTTCACCATCTCAGAAAGAACAGTGAGAGTTTATTATTAGAAACTTATTTATAGCCTTTACATGCAAAAATCTGTCAACCCAGTGCTAGCAGAATACATTTTTCTTCAGATTGAGTGCAATATAATGCATTTCATCTTGTTTGTTTCATAAAAAATAAAACCCTTTGTCATGAATACTTATGACTATTTGCACTTCAAGTGAGCCTAAGCAAACACACCGAGGTTTCCCATTGAGCTCAGCCAACTTGTTAGATTATTCATGGCAGCAGAGAATGTGTGCTTTTTAGAGCTTTTGTACTCCATTGCTGTTGATAAATGTTATCAGTTTTTACAGCAAATGACAACAGAAAAAAAAAAAAAAGCTCCTTGGAGGACTTCATGTGCCTGGGAAGAAGGGAATAGGTGGGTATCCAGCAGCTTGGGGGTCCTGTATTGCTTACATGCCAATGTGTGGAAACTTCCTAAGCATTGCAGAGGGACAGTCTGGACTTGGCTGTCTGAATCAAGTGCTGGCAAAGAGGTATTTGTACTTGACAGTCACACTGTGCCTTTTGTCAAGGCCCTTTCTGTACTCTGCAGATAATGATCTAGCTCTGGGGTGCTTAAGTACTCTTTATTTCTACCTGCCACATTAAGTACAGGTAAACCACATAGTAATTTTTTAGAACTTCGTGTACTATATTGTGATATTAATATCATAAATAAGCTCCTGTTTGTTAGTGTTTACTGTAAGCAACGACTGTAAGTGTCTGGGATGCAGAGGAACACCGTGGAGAGGGCCAGGGAAGCCAGTGAGGTGTTGCGCCCCTGACACACGGAAATGTCTCATCTCAGTCCCGCCCTGGCCGCAACCCTGCAAAGGGTCCGGGGAAGGAAGCCCCGAGGCCGCCTTTGGAATCCCTGACTCAATAAACAAGACCTGTAGCTCTCAGGGTCCCTCGCTGCTGTTCTCTTGGCCCTTCTGTCCAATATTTATTTCAGGGATGAAAGGGCTCCCCGCAGTCCGCCGGGTGACAGTAGGTGGCAGCGTGGCATCACGCTTCCCCTCCCTCTGCCTCTTGTTTTTCCGTCTTGCTTCGTGTGTTACCGACAAGAAATTCGTAGTTTGTCTTGTTTTCCCTGGATTAATCAGCATGGAAGGCTGCATGTTAATAAAACTCGTGGATTACATACACGGCACAAGCCAGGTATAATTCATAAGGCCAGCTGGGTTTCGATGATGGCCACTGTTAATAATTAAATCTCTCCAGAGAGTATACAATTTTCATGTATTAGAACAAAAGATTGTCCTGTGAACAGTGATCCTGAGTGCCTCAGAGGTGAAAAGTTAAAGAAAAATCTACATCTCACCTGGTTATTTTTTTCCCTAGTTAAGTACTGTGTGAGTCACTAAGACATCCCTTAAGACACATTCAAAAAACCGTAATTTATACAAGTGCTTTAAAATTTAAAAATTAAACGTGCTCTATAAAGGCTACAAATTAACAGTAAGATAAAGCTACTGTTGACTGCAAGTATTTAGAATATTATTTACAGACTGAACAAATAAAACAAGTTTTTTTTAATGTTACCCTTATTCTTGCAAGCATCTGCTGATCAAACACAAAACCTACATTATTTAGGACCAATATGTCACATGCCCAAGAACCTATGTCCCACTTTATGACCACAGCCCCCTGAAACTAGAAGGTGGGACATAAGGAGGTGCTAAATGAAGCTTAATACTGTAGCAACAGCTCTGCACTGGTGTGCTGGTTTTGGCAGGGGTAGAGTTTATTTTCTTCTTTCCACTGCTGTCCATCATGACAAGAGATGGACTGTGGTGGACAACCCAAGTCATTCTATGATTCTGTGGTTCTAAGTGGGTCCAGAACACGATATAAGTAATGTTGTAGACATTAAACACTGACATTTCTTTACACAAAAGCATTCCTTTTATGCCTTAGAAACGAATGTTTTCTCTAAAGGCAGAAAAGAGTGAATCAGTATGTTCTGAAGTATATGAAAGAGTTTCAATTACCAACTAATTTGTCTTGTTTGAATTTACAAAGAATACTAATTTATTTTTGTCTGATGCATAAATATTTGGCACTGAATTAATCATAGTTCTGTTTTTGAAGCAAGTAGCTTCAGGGCTGATTCTACTTCTAACATACAGTACAGTATGTGTGAAACATACAGAAGAAAAATAACAGAATCTCATCTCTTCCTAAATATGTCTGTAAGAGACATAACAATTTGTGACAATCTATTAAAACTAATTATTAACATGAACTTATTAATTTTTAAGTAATTCATTATTAAGCTGAAATTAAGAGCAGAGGCATTAGAGTACAATCTTACCGACATGCTTATGAGTAAACATGTAATTCTGAAAACAAGAATTAGACTCTGAAATTACAGAAATTTTAGGAAAAAGAAACCCAAAACAAGTTGTATCTACAAAATTATCAGTCGTTTTTAATTTACAGAAAAAGCACAAGTCATTATGCAAACGAATGCTTGATTTCACTGAAAACAGTGAGGATATGATAACATGGTGACTGGAAAATACCAGTTTTTCAGAGGAGAAAAGCCAGCAACCAGATATGCTAACTTTCAGTGCTTCTCAAAACTCCATGACTCACTTTCTCTCCCAAGGAATATATTTTTGTGACAAGGTCTTTCCTACCCTCACACGGGCCACTGCCCAATGCTGCCAGATTTTGTATTTCTGCCAGATGGCAGCCCTGATGCTGAGACCCCAGTCCCAGAGGGGTCTGTGTGCACCTGACTCCTCCAAGGGTACAGAACTGCAGTTACGTGGTATCAAACACAGTCTTCCTCATTCTGGGGGAAAGCCTCAAGGACACCAGCTGATTTGTCTGTGCTGTGCTAACCAAGCAGAAGCTGACCCACTCTGCTGACTGTTTTGCTCAGCCTGGATTTAACGTGCACAAGAAACACTAATTTTTCTGTGTTAATGGGATTTAAGCCTAAAAAAGGAGAACTATTACTGCATATAATGCCACAACCTACTTGTCAGGTTTGTTTTGTATAACATGCACATTCCTCTCCTCTCAGTAATAAACCTTGTATTATTTTAAATTAGATTTGAAGAGAGGCAGTCTGTCTCTCTTTGGATCGAGTGTTATAATTGCAAAATACACACCCAGCTTCCAGGGCCACAAGCTTTTCTTATAAATGATGCAACATTGCATAACCACTATGAAGCATAACAATAATATGCAATTATCTAGTCAAGAGAATTATGAATAAATAGCATATAAATATTTATTTTGTTAAGTCTTAACTCCCCTTCAGTGAGAGATGTTACTTTTTAACATATGTTTTAACTAAGATGATGATATTTTTCTACCTTATGAGCTCCATCATTGTGCATGATGGAGGAAAAGAAGCACAACTATATAAAAGTAGGACAAGACTCAGCCATTACTCATGAATTTAATAGCGCAAATATTTCTGCATGTAAATGTATAATAAACATACTTGGGTTGGTTAATGTACTCATTTGTGTAAATTTTGTCGGGGTACCTTTACTAGACAATGAGCCAAAAGCAAAAAAATTCTTCTCTGAGCTTGGTAAAGAAAGGAAGTTGTCTATATAAAGAGGAGCAGCAGTGTTTACAGGAAGAACCTGAAGTGATTCCAGCTCCCCATCCCTTTCTGAAAGGATTTGAGCAGTCTGAGTTTGCAGAAGACAGGTGGTGGCCGCTTAACACGTAATACTTTGTACTTGATCTCCCTTTTCCTTTACACACACACACACAAACACACATATATGTATATGTATATTTCATCTAAGTATATATATTCCTCTCCTCATAGCTCTATTATAAAGCCCTCCAGAAGAAAAAATGCTCTTATGCCAGCACTACATTTGACAAAATTTTTTGGATGCATTCCTCAACCTGGGGCTGGGCAGCTGCCCGATCCCTTGTGACTGCATCCCTACGCTCAAAAGGGCAGCTGGAGTCACTGGGCTGGAAGAGAACGCCTTCTTTTCTCCTCCGCAGGTGGGCAAGGCGCCAGGGCCCTCCGCGGGCCTTCTGTGCCGGGGCAATCCCCGCGTCAAGCGGTGCTGCCGTGCCGAGCCTTCGCCGCGTCCGCTGTGCCGGCACAAAGAGGGTCACAGGCCAAGTGTGAGTCATGGCTTAAAATAGCAGCGGGCACAAGACTGCAGCACAAAATGTCGCACAGGGCAGCCTGGAAAACAAAACTGGACAAAACTGGCTGGAAGAGCGGCTATGTAAACGCGGCTCCCCTTAAGGACAGACTGATGTTAGAGTTAAAAAACTCTGGCATTCTGAAACAGCCACAGAAGTGCAGAGCTAATGTAATCCTCCAATTTAACTGCCTTGCTTTTTACCACCGAATAAAGGTTTATTTTCAGTCGGCATTGCCCATTAGGACTGAACAGCAATCTCCAAGTATAGGTAAAAATTATCTGTTTCTGCTCTGTTCTTGTTCAAACAACAGAGGAATGTTCTGGGCAATGCCCGTGTCAGGGAAGGCATGAGGAGTGTTCGCATCAGAGGGTCTGACTAACACCGGGGGAAGATAATGAGGTCCAAGAGCCTCCTGCCTACAAGACACGGAGGAGAGAGGTGTCCGAGGCGAAGTATGTAGAGGAAGTGCCTGCTAAAGGAAAATAACTAATTTGAGGGTCGTGAGAGAACAAGGGGGATCAGCAGGGACAAGTAAGAGACTGGGGGAACAAAGACTGAAATGTGGAGTTACTGGAGAATGCCATTGCCGTGCTGCATGGCTTTGAAACACGATCAAGCGAGAGAGACGGTGCCCGCACTTGTCTTCTGCCTGTAATCTCTACAATATCCCTGCTGTTCCGGTGAGTCACAGGCGCCAGCTTCCAGGGAAAGGTGGGAGAGATGCGTTCACCCACCCTGGCAGCCTGCGCCTTGCTGTGGCACAAACCAGCAGGTCACCGCCCCTTGGCTCCCCAGTGCGAACCTGCGCTGCCGGGAGCACCCCCAGTCTGGGGCATGTTGGACGGCGAAGTTTCCCTGGCACGCCCGAGGCCGGGCACAGGGGTGGGCCAGCGAACGCCCGGGCTCGGTGCTGAGATGGCAATTCCTCCTGCACGCCCTGGGCCTTCCCACAGGGAGAACGCTCAACAGCAAGCTGCATCCTCGCTTCGCTTCCATTGCTTCCACGCCATTCCTCCCTCCTTCCCGACAAAGGGAAGGGAAGGAGGGCATAAGCCTGTCCTTGAAGTACAGAAATAAAACCGCTTACTTCTCTCCAAGGATTAGGTCTGTGTCTCTGGAACAGCTATTACTCATTTATAAAACTTAGCCAGCCTCCTCGAGAAGCGCCGCGACCGCCACGGAGGAACGCGGACTGTCACACTGGCTGCTGTGGTGAGATCAGTGCAGCAGACAAGCCCCTCGCCATGTCAGCTTTGAATACCTGTTGGACTTCAATTGTTGTTTTATTTACAGTTTTGCTTCGCATACGTGGGACGGGGTGAATACAAATCCCTACGGACCAAATTACACAAAGTATGCCACTACAAGACTTGTTTACCTATAACATCACCGTTCCTAAGGCTGAAACAAGTTTAAGTATTCCCATAAAATGACGGAATTTGGGGGTCAGGCGTTCGGCGCGTGGGAGCAGTCCCGGGCAGATACCACCTCGGGCGGGGGGGGGCAATGTTCCCTCCCTCCCCCTTTGCCTCACCCCACCCCCCGCCGAGAACGGCGTTGAGCAGCCCCATCCGGGTCCTCGTCCCGCGGCCACCCCGCGGGGCAGGCGGGGGTTTACACGAGGCGTGACTAGGGGGGGGGAGGTGAAGGGGAAGAAAGAGCAGGGCAGTGTGGATTCCTGGCGCGGTGAGGGCTCGGACATGCTCCAACCCGGTGTTGTACTCTCCTTTCTGCCATTTCGGACAAGGCGTGTCCACGGTGGTTACCGAGGTTGACCTCTACTGCCTGGACCACAACAGTGGGCCACCCCCCAGAGGCACGAGCGCTTGGTACGCGCCGGCGGTGCGGGTAGGGCGGCGCCTGTGTGACTCAGGCGCTGCCATTTTGAGGGGTTGGTGGTAGCTGCGCAGCTCAGCTCGGCACTCGCTCCGTGCCGACGCACAGGCACTCCTGCTCGCTCCTGCCGTCGCCCTCGAGGACGTCCCGGGACCGTCTGGGCGAAAAGCGGCTTTCCTCAGCCCTTTCATCATTCTTCCCGGCCGTCCCGGTCCTCCTTCGACGCCGCTCGGGGATTTCTATGCCCGCCGCCCTCCTCCGTAGGAGCCGCTAGCGCAGGGACAGCGTCCTCCTCCTTCCGCCGCCGTCGCCTCTTCCTCCTCCTTCTGTCCGCCACCATTTCCCCACTCCCCGGCCCCGGGGCGCTGAGCTAGACTATGGGGACCAGGTCGGGGCCGAGCAGCGGCAGAGCGGGCGGCCCGGTCACCGTGTCCCCTGCGGCAGGGATGGGGGGGCTCCGCGGCTTCGTGGCTTTATCTTGACATGGCTCCTCTCCGTGCTGCCAGCACCGCCGCCGCCTCCTCCCCTGCTCCTCCTGCGCCCGCCGGCTGCGGGTAGCGAGCGGGCCACGGTCCCGGGCTCTCGTCGGAGCCTCTCAGTCTCTTGTTTAACTGGGGGGGAAGCTTTGGGAGGGGTTCCTTTTTTTTTTGTTTTCCTTTGTTTTTTGTTCCTTTTTCTCCAAAGAGAGAAGGGGGAGAAATACTTTTCCCCCTCCTCTTCTTATCCTGGTCCGACGAATTTGCTAACCTAAAAACTTTTTAACCCCGACTAATCAAAACACCTGGGGAGGGGAAAAAATGTCTGGAGAGAGGAAGAAAATAACCTGATAGTTGGGGATTTGCTTTTTTTTCGGGGGAGGGTGTTTTAGAGGTTTAAAATTGCAACCTAGATTGCAATTAAAAAAGAAAAAAAAACCTCGCAGAAAATTCTGTCACCGAAAAGCAGGAGCAAACCACACTCCATGTTTTCCGAGTCGTGGCCATGAAGTGAGGGAGGAGAGAGGCGGTGCTGCTGTGGGTGTCCGGCTGCCCCGGGCGCGGCCGCCCTGCGTGCAGAGAGAAGCCGAAAGGAAAGCCAAGAGCGCTGGCCATGCAAAACCTCGGCTGACCGTGCTCGCAGCAGCAGCAGAGAGAGAGGGAAGGATCCCCGGGGGATCAGCAGCCCAGGGAGTGTATGAGGTGTCGGGGGATGTAGGGCTCTCCCACTGGTAGGGAGCCCGGGTTTGGGGCACTGATTCAGGTTTAAGTCTCTCGGTGAGATAATACTGTCCTTTGAACCCTTGTCCGCCCCTTGTCAATGGCCATCATGATCCCTCTCCTCTTAGGCAGCAGTAGCCTCAGGGCAATGATGAGCAGGATGAAGTTAGAAATGACTCCGCTGTCTTTTCTCTTTGCTCCCCTGCAAACTAGCGCTGTGTTGTCTGTAGTTGATTTTGTTGTTGTTGGCGGCAGAGAAATGTCATACTTCCCGGGTTGTGCACTCCTCCTTTGCACCCTTTTCTCTGCTCTCCACCAAGTGTAATTATTCTAAAGAAAAAGGCGGGCAACATAGCAATAGTGGAAGGCTGAGAATAATAACCAGAAGAGTCATGAATCTGGCTGGGGTAAAACGCAATTTGTAATTTCAGCTTCGGGTTTTTTTTTTGTAAGCAGAGCAAAAGTACCCCCCCCATGGATTGGGCTTGTGCCAGTTGCTTTTTATTGTACACATAAATTGTGATAAGATTTGTTTGGGGTTTGTTTTCTTTTTTTTTTCCTCCTTCATTCTTACCCACTTATTCCTGCCGCTAAACTGTTCAAATTTTTCTCTTCAAAATTCTTTGGGGTTTTTTTCTTGATTTATTGTAAAACCTCTTGTCCAGCCATGGCTGGACAACTACTTTCTTTGTTTCTTGACCCCTCCAATACGACATTCTCGTAAAATATTGCCTGAGGTGCAGTTTTGGGTTACATTAGCGTTTGATCTATTCAGTCGTATTAGCAGGAATCAAACGACTTGTTTCTGTCGTACTTAAGTCTTACGAAAAGGTGCCCATAGTTTAGCGACAGTTTCCAAAGGCTTTAGTACCACCTGTATTACAAAATGGGGGACCCAAACTCCCGGAAGAAACAAGCTCTGAACAGACTTCGTGCTCAGCTTAGAAAGAAAAAAGAATCTTTAGCTGACCAGTTTGACTTCAAGATGTACATTGCCTTTGTGTTCAAAGACAAGGTAACTTGGTTTTAAAGTGTGTCTCTGTTGCATGTTAAGTGTTCTGTGCAAAGTCTTGCTGCCTGATTGCATCAACTGTTTTATCCTTAATAGATACCATTGACTTTTAATTTTTTTTAAATTGCTAGTTACTAAAATATTTACTTCATATTGGTCATTTTGGCTCTTTGTATTTTGTAGTTTTGTAACGCAGAGGGTTCCAATGCCTCATTAAATGATTGCTTGGTAGCTTCTGTGTTGGGTAGATACTTCAAAGTTAGCACTGTAACTCGTTAAGCCTAATTGGGGTCTGACCTGCACAATTACTGGCTGTGAACAGTTGCGCTGTGAAGGGAATCTGTCTGAGGCGGTTGCCGAGTGTGTTTATCTGGTGAGAGCAGAAGGGAAGACCTGGCAGTTGAAGGGAGAAGTCGCAAAATGTGATATGGAAATGGCCCGAGTGCGCAGGCACATGTGGAACTACTGCTATCATTTTGAAATGGAGTGGGGAGGGCAAAGAGGAAATCTGAATTTGCTTGGCCACCTCCTCTGCTGCTGGGTGCTGCACATCTGGGTGGGGAGCTGGGTCTTTTTAAAGCCAGATACAGACCCGCAATTGTGGGAGAGTTTTTATCCACAGAACGTAAAGAAAAGTAGGTACTTAAAGGAAGTGAATGTGCAACAAATGATGAGGAAGTGAAAATAGAAGCACATGGCAACAGAGTACAAAATGCATGTAGATGAGCACTGAAATCGTATAATCCCCTCAAATGTATAGCTTTTGCATTTGCTGTAATAAGTAGGTGTTTTTAATGACGACTTTTCCTTGAAAAGCTTCTTTAAAATTCCTAAGTTCAGTTTGCCTTTTTTGTCAGTTCCAGTGCAAACAAAGATGGGGTGTGTATATATATATATAGGGGTATAATTTCTGGGTAATGTGTCATAGTAACATAGAAAGGAATGCTTAAGCAGTGGCAACAATTAGATTTTCTTAGATGACACAGCTTTAACTCTTTTAGTTGGACATTGATACTACTTTTTGGTTGCTCTGTAGAAATTGATTGCAGATGCCTATTTTAAGTCCTGTTACTTTTGCTTGTATCACAGTGAACTGAAGATATCCAACCCATACCAGTTTGCTTAAAGTAGGAGTTTAGCTCAAGTTAGCTAGGTCAGCAAATAGTTGCCTGTTATCTCTGTTCTGATGGGGGAGGAAGGGAAGTGGAGCATTATTTGGTAAAATATACTTTGTCTCTTAAATAGGTCAAGAATTTTAAAGAGCTGTAAGAAAGCTGTTAGAAACAGACATACAACTTCAGTGATTTTACATTCTCATAATGTTTTGACCTTGCTTGAGAGATGCTGAAGTATTTGTAGTGAGTATAGAAGTTACTTAGCAAATTAAAATAGTCCTCCTTTGAGAAGATTATAGCTAGCTTCAGATGGGATCCCAATCACCTGCTGTCACCAAATACAACATTGAAAGATTTCACTTTTCATAAAGGGTCAACTGTAAAAAATTAAAAAGGGGAAAAAAGGTGTTACTATTGATATTTGCAGAGAAGCTTGCAGAGGCTCTTGGTCATCCAAGAGTCATGTACTCCACTTGAAAAAGAGGCAGTTCTGTTAATGTTTCGATATAATTTTAGTGTTTGCAAGATTGATATGTAAATCTGTGCTTTTGGAGACTACAAAAACCTGATCAACTTTTATAAAAAGTCTGATTCTTTTTAATTTACAAACTTTCACGTGTAAATTTTAGCGTGGTTTGTGTCAAAGTCCAAGCTTGTGTGATGTGTGCTTTATACATTTATACAGAAAATCAAAAATCCTGAAATAAAACTGTTACCTATAGTTTCCTAGAAAGGATTGTAATCTTAATGTAATCTGTGCTTTTTTTAGAAGAAAAAGTCAGCGCTTTTTGAAGTGTCTGAAGTGATACCAGTCATGACCAATAACTATGAAGAAAATATCCTGAAAGGTGTGCGGGATTCCAGCTATTCTTTGGAAAGTTCTTTAGAGCTTCTGCAGAAGGATGTAGTACAGCTCCATGCACCCCGCTACCAGTCTATGCGCAGGGTAAGGCTCCTTTTTACATTTGCTGAGTTACACTCTTTTCAACACTTGTGCTTCTCCTTGTGAATCTTAAGGCTAATCCTGCCTTTTTTTTTTTGTTTTCTCATTTGCTGCACAAGGGTTCTGCGGGCCTGTGTTTATGGGGTCTTGTTTGAAGGGTAGCAATGGTGTAGTAACAGTTCTGAAACTGTTTAAATATGTAGTTCTTAAGCTTTACCTTTCATTTGTCTCATTCAGATATAGGCCTTGGGAATTGTATCTTCTTACCAGCTTTGTCCTTTAGAAGGCATGCGTTAATAATCCTTGCAAAAACTCCTGCTGTACAACTAAGTGATTTTGCTTTATGAATATTGGAAGACAGTCTTTCCTAATGTTTTCTTAAAGTTGTAGTTTATATGAAGTGGGTACTGATACTAAAATTCAGTGGAAAACAAGGAAGACTTCAGTTGTGGTGTGAGTAATACAAATGGAAAATCAAACAAATGTTGTATAAGTATCACCTCTAAAGTATGTGCCTGTATAGATAAGTTGTTTATTTGTGTCTTTGACTACTGGAGGGAATGTAAGTACAGAACTTTACTGCTCACAGGATGTGATCGGCTGTACCCAGGAGATGGACTTCATTCTATGGCCTCGTAATGATATTGAGAAGATAGTCTGTCTCCTGTTTTCTCGGTGGAAGGGATCTGATGAACCCTTTAGGCCTGTTCAGGTATTTGCTTTTGGGTTTTGACTTCAATAACTAACTTATTCCTGGAGGGAGTGTTTTCTTTAACCAGTAAATTGATAAGGTATGTGAGTTCTGTGGATGTTAGAAAACTATGCTGTCTGGTGTTATTTATAAAGCAGTCAATGTTTTTAATGCACATTCTGCTTCCTCTCTTCATGCACTGTTGTTTTAGCGCTTCCAAAATGTAAGTTTCCAAAGGGCCTTTGCAAATGATACGTATGTATAAATGCATACGGTGTGTTCGTATCTGTAGAAGTGGATTAGATGTGCCTCTTAGTGCAATTAAATCTTTGTCTGAATGTGATGGTGTTGTTAAGGTTCTGTCAGTAGTCCAAATTGCAGTATTTGATTAGATGGAAGAGTGAGATGGATGGAACCTTTGCATTGTAATTTTACCTAGAAATTGTTGCACAGGGATCTTCTGCCACAGGAAGGTAAATTGGGTTTTATATATGCTGCAGGTCAAGTTGTACCTTTTGAGTTGTTAATATGTCGTTGCAATGGCTAGTGTCAGTGTTGGCAGAATGAAATTAGGGGATTCTTTCTGTGTCAAGACTCTTGTGTGTCACTGTCATGGTCCCCAGTTTCTGCTTTTCAGAATAGATCAGAAAAGGAAAGAAGAAAAGTGGTTGTAAAGCCCCATATTGAAGGAAATTAACGGGTTACACGTGAGCTTTATCTTAATAAATATTTTTTTCCCCTTCCTATCACCGTGTAGGCCAAGTTTGAATTTCATCATGGTGACTATGAAAAACAGTTTCTGCATGTTCTGAGCCGAAAGGACAAGACTGGAATTGTTGTCAACAACCCTAACCAGTCAGTGTTTCTCTTCATTGACAGACAGCACTTGCAGGTAAGCTTTTGTCTTCATCTTTACAAGTGTGTTTTAATCATAAAAAGCTTTTTGTTCTCGGGAACATGAGTAATTTTGCTGCAAGGTACTCAAGTAGAAAAACTGATCATGCATTCATGATTGCATTTTGGCAGTTTCAGAGGAAGCTTATGCTATAAATAGGATTCATACGTGCAAAAACTAACTATGGGCCACATATACGTTCATGTAGAATTAATATTCTTGTATTAAAAATTAACTAAGTTCAAAAATGGGCCTAACAGTGTTTAGGAAAAATTAAAACATTGGTTTGGGTGACAATACAGAAATAATTCAAGTGAAGAATGAACAAAACAGTGAAAACATTTTATGCATTAGAGCTTGCAGGCTAATTTTAAGTTCAGGCTGTTTATATGTATGAAATAGTGAATTTTAAATGTCTGTAGGGGTCTGCCTATTAGTCTTGAGTTAACTTCTAGGCTTAATATCTTTTCTTTGTGTTTTCTTTGCCTCTAGACTCCAAAAAACAAAGCTACAATCTTCAAGTTATGCAGCATCTGCCTGTACCTGCCACAGGAGCAGCTCACTCACTGGACGGTTGGTACCATAGAGGATCACCTCTGTCCTTACATGCCAGAGTAAGGTACTGGCCAGCAAAATGGGGAAGATCACAGAAAGCAGCAGTGGATTTTCACTTTCCTCACCACTTTATTCTTTCAGAATTTAGAAGAAAATGGACTCATGTTCAGAACACTATACATTGTGAAACTTGATCATCCTGGATTTTTTTAATCATTTGTATCTCAGAACTTTGCAATTTTTTTTTTAGATGTTTTTTGCATGGACCTTGTGAAAGAGAGGATGCTCTGCACACTTCTGCACTGCATCAGCATCTTACTAAAATGTGAAATGAAGGGACTGTACATTGCAACAAATGTTTCCGAAAGCACAAGGTGATCATTTGTGGTGGCGTTCCCATTTGTGCTGGTCATGCCCCCTAACATCTCTAATGTTAACCATCAGTATTTTGAGGGTGAGAAGTGAATGTAACGGGTATAAAAGCCTTACAGCTTTGCTGTTAATGATTGTATCGAAGAGCACTATCATTCATTCTAATGAACGAAGAAGTGGCTATTACAATAGGAAGTAAATGTGGGAAAGAAATCTTTCTTAAAAAGCATCTCATTTAATGTATAGGCATTTCTTGCCTCTTTTATTTTGCTGGGCCATGTCTAAGTTTACTGGCACTTTTGTTTTGGATCTCTTTCCCCAAGTTGCTGTATAACTGTATGAAGGTATTCTTTTGAGTTGAATGCATTTATACAAACGAGGCAGACCTGGAGTCTGAAGTTGCTAAAGCAGCTCAAAAAAAGGTAAAATAATAGCTGCAGAAACAATGTTGGTAGAGGATTATTTTTTCTTGAGAGTTGAGACTTGTAAACTTGCAGGTGAACTGTGCAGGAAATACTGGTTTCTAAAACATTTCTTATGGAAAACCCATAGAGGTTTTTTTTTTTTTCTTTTGGAATAGACATTATAAACCAATGTAAAATAGTGTTTGGAGTGTCAAAAGTTGGTTCAATTTTAAGATTGTGCAATGATAAAAGGAAGACTACTGTATAGTTTTGATGACAAAGAAGGCTCTGCTTAAGGGTTGAGTACTTTACTGGAGTAAAACTGCATAAGCCTACTCCCTTTGGATAAAACTAGTGCTTACCTGTTTAAAACTTGTATTTAGCTTTTGTTTGGAATTGGAAAAAATTGGAAATTAAATAAATTAGGTGAAAGATGGCTGTTTTTATTTATGGAAATCCTGTTAATTGAGTTTTAGTAGCATCTTGCATCTTAACAGTGTCACCCACTATAAACACTGAAAATGTACAGACTGTAAAAACGTTAAGATCAGCAAAGATCAGTGGCAAAGGTGTTCTTTCAAATGTCGGCCATATGTTTTGAAAAGTACCTGTCAGAAAAAATGGCATTACTAGTATCTTATTGTATTGGTGCCTATGTATTTTTACTTCCTTGGTTATAAGTTCCTACAGGTTAATACGAAACACCCTAGAAAAACACCACCTGAAAGCTCCAACTTCACTTTCATAGTTGCCTTAAGTTATGAAGAAATACCGTGAAAATGCTGCTCTTCAGAATGCCAAGACTTTTAAAATATTTAGTAATCACCGTACCTGCTAATAGTACTGAAAATTTCTCAACTTTAGGTGCCTCTTCTTTGAATGATCTGTAAGACATAATACAAAGTGTCCACCTGAAGTTTGATCTAAGTTTTGTAGGGTCTGGAACATTCAAGTTTCAGGAATTTGGAATTTGATTTGTAAGTGCCATCCTTTGTTCTTAATTTGTCATTCTGGACATCACCTCACCGCACTGAGAATAGGGCCATGGTTACCTTGATTAGCAAAGCAAAGGACTTGGTTCTTACAATGGGAAATTTGGTTTTCGTCAATCCGGTTTCTCTTAGAAGAAATGTCAAGATGTTGGCCTGAGTGGCTGTGCACAGTGCTTTTCAAGTGTCAGTAATCATATGGATTTTAACGTTAATTCTCTGTATTACAGGAAACAACCTGTTCAGTTTAATTCCTTTTATAGTTTTGTACAGGGTGCATAAGACAGGCTGCTCAGTTGTTCCTCATGGCAAATCATACCATGCTTTCTTGGGTGAACGCAGGATTAGAGGAAACAAAAAATCGGAAAACTAATTTTGTTAAATGTCGTCTATACAACCCAGCTAGCAAACCTCATGCTTTTGCTGTGCTATCAGAGTGAGTTGAGAACCATCTGCATTGTCTAAGTAGTGGGGGGAAAAAAGATAAAGGGGACCAACAACAGGTTTCAGAGCATGAGAACCTTATATGGGGTCCATAGTTATAGGTAATAGTTATAGGTAATATAACCATATATTGGGGAATATATGAGAGTTAGTTCTTGTATTATTTGGCATCTTTGAAGAGTTTCTCCTTAAACAGGTTAGCTTGTGAGGGAAGAGATGAAATTCTTGTTCCACTTTTTCTCAATGGAACTTCTAGTTCAATCTCAGAATATTCTTCTAAGTTACTTTAGCAAAATGCCCTTCAGAAGTGAATGGAAGTAGTTCATAATACCTAGCTTTTGGTTTCAGGCCCTCCCATTATCGAGTTAATGGCTTTTTGGTAGGCTTTTTTCAAAGTATAGGTTTTATCTCACCATACTAATGTTTCCAAAGCACAGTTCGTGATGGTGAGCACCTCATTTTTGGAGCTGTTCATAAATACAGAAAGGCTCTCTTAAGAATTTTAATTACTACCTACTGTCAGCTGCTTGTGTGGCTCCCTTGGACATACTAATACCAGGGATTGAAATACATTCAATATTGCACCTGAATATGGGAGTTTAACCAGGCTGTTGCTTAAGGATTTGTCATGAGACCTTGGCAAGTGCCAAGGGGGCAGGGATAATTTAAGTAGACAGAAGGCCATTAAATGTTAAATGCATCTCAGTGAATTGTCTGGTGAAGTGAAGCTTGTGTCAGGTGCTTCCTGGATGATGAGAACCTTCTTAAGTGTTACCATCTGTACATGACTATGAAGCTTCTCTTCACTTCTCAAGCTGCTTCAGTTGTGCAAGAGTTACCAAAGTACGGTAAGATGGACAGAACTGCTGTACCAGTACTGCCAAAATATAACGGGCAGTTAGTTTGCAGTTGATTCCCATTGTGATGTCTGTCTCAAAGTATAAATTCCCTTACAAAAGCTATTTTATAGCTTTAGTGTTTATTTTATAAACATGAAAATTTATCTCTTAAGTGATGTACCAGGTAGTAGAAACACATTGGGATTAATCAGTGCTTCTCTTCACAAAAGGAAAAAATTGGTTACTCAGTTGGTTACTCAGTTGGTTACTAATCTCTGAGCATTGAAAGTTTTAGATCAAAGGTACTGATCTTTTGCTGCAAGTTCATTTTTTTGTCGCAAAATGTTAAGTCTGTTAGAAAAACAGCAGGTGGAAAGAAGAAAATTGGAACTTGTAAAATCGCCCAGAGTTTTAAAAAATTGACATTTCTGGAAGAGGTACTTGATTGTACTTTGAAAATACAAACCCGAGATCAGCCTTCACTATGGTAGGCAGCCAGGGTCCTTGGGAATGACCTTATCATTTCCTTGACACATTAAGGTGCAATGTATTAGTTTTGAAGTTACTTTAGATGTGATACAAGTGCCATAAACTCTTGGTCCTTGCACATACTTGCAGCTTGTGAGCTGTGCAGGCAGCCTTCCCTTCCCACCCCTGTTCTACTGCCAGGAGAACACTGCTTTTTCTTGCACTTGTGTGCTGAGTCATTTAGGTTACTGGCAGTTACTGAACACCAGCTTATGTTGAATCAGGATCTGGGGGGTTGAACAGTGAGAGGAGTCACTGAAGGGTTTTTTGCCTCCTAATAGTGAGATTAGTCTAATGGACTGTTGGAGGCTTCATTTAAGATTACATTAAGGTTCCTGCCATTGAGCATGATAGTTGAAGTCAAGAGTGAGTGGAGTGCATTTACATTCACTAAGCAAATAGACGTGCCAATTGCTATTTACTTTTATTAGCCTGGAAAACCATCTCAAATTTTCATTTTTGCATTTATTGCAGCAGTAAATTCACAGGTTGTGTAAGCCTATGGATTCTGGAACAGCTTTCTGGAGTGAAGTAATGAGACACACTATTACAACCCTTTATATAAAAAGTCTGCAGCAGTAGGTGCTGCTTTCTGCTTTGTGCACCGCAGCTGGGAGGGAGTTCACGAGGCTCACTGGATAGTGCAGATGCTGTGGAGGGCTGCATCAGCTCTACAGGTTAACTGAAGCTAAGTAATTTCTCTTCTGCTTGAGTGACTGGAATGCTTTTTAGGGCTGAAGATATCTGTGGCCTACTTCTGCTTGGGAAGGATTTATATATGGAAAAGTCCCTTAATTTAAGCACAATTACTGTATGCTAGAGCACCCACTAAACAAATTCTTCTTCTGGACTCCTGAAATCTATTCAAGCAGCTACTGCTTTTAAGCAAAAAAAATCAAAGATCCAGAATTTTACTACAGTGGTACAAGCCCCAGGTACTGTCTTAGTAAACAAAAATAGGGATCTGCTTGTTTGGTGGAGTTGGTTTTGGTTTTTTTCTTGAAGGATAGCAAATGTGTCTTGTTTGATAAACAAGGCAGGTAATTTAATTTACTCTCTTTAAGCACAAACTGTATATGCTGCTGTGTCCTACAACCACAGCAGCTTGGGATCATGCTCTGGTGGTAGCAGTCATTCAGTGAATGCTTTACAGAATCACAAAGGTGGTAACTGTCATCATGTTGTCCCTGAACTCAAGTAGCAAAATAGGCATCTAAGTGTGGGTTTTTTCATTCCCATGGACAATGAGCTAAGGGAGAGGTTTGGGGAGTTCTGGCTAAGTGGTTTCTGCAGATGGAAATTTCTAAAATTGTGAATGATATAATGCAGTTGGAAATTCTTCCGTATGCCCTGGCAGTGGCTCAGAGCCAGTCAATGAAGCTGAACAGATTTGAACTGCTGTTCAGAACAGTTACTTAACAGCCTAATTCACCTCACATCCCTGCCCTCCCTGCCCCATCCCCATTAGGTGGTGATGTTTGTGAATTTCAGAATTGTAAACCAGCAGCTCAGCCATGAGACGCCTGTGATGGGAGGCTCGACCTGAAAGACTAACAATGAGTTCTGATAGTTCAACACTTTTTTCAGCAGTGACACCCTTCCTTACCTTCTCTAGTTTATCAGTGACAAGATGAGTCTTCCCAAGAGCTGGAATCCGTAATGACTAAAGCGCTTCTCACTGCATCTTAATCTGTGATCTGTATTTGCCCTGATTAGCATCTGGACCCCTGGTTTCAAATGCCAGTGGGAACAAGTCTGTTCGGATTCCTTATTTTCTCAAGGCGTCTGTAAAGCACAGCTGTACATGGTGCAAGCCCGTGGGTGTCAGTCTGAATGCATTTGTGCAATAGCAGTGACGTGAAACTAGCATGAAACACTTGGCTGGCCAGGGTACTGCATGAAGTGGGAAGCTGAAGTTACTTTCACTGTGAGAGACAAACTGTTCCTCAACGTGTTTCTTACCACTATGTGGCCTCCGTAAGAACAGACGTCTAAACATAAGTATAATTTGGGTGTTTGGTATGTTTAAAAGAAAAACCCCAAGACACAACAAATTGCAATATGGGATGGCTGGTCTCTTTTTCAGATATGATACTTGCAGTTGTCTGTCAGTTACTGGATATGTAATCTGGTATACTACTAAGACTCACAAGATGAGCTCATGAAATCACTCTATTTGCTTGCTTGTAAGGGAATTATGCCTAAATCTGAAGTGATGGAACCAGGTCAGTCCCACAGGAGGTCTGTTTGTTCTGATGCCAGGTGGAGCCATGTACCATTTGTCCTTACTACAGTAATTTGTTTCCATTACTTTCTTTGAGGTTCAGCTAAGGTAAGATACAGATTTTTCGACACATAGGTTAGAGTGAAATCAGTAAAGAACCCTTCCAAGTATTAAGTCTGATGCTTGATAGTTTGCTCTCAAAGTTAGGCAAGCTCAATGGTGACAATTCCTTCTAAGATAATCTCTGTGCCTGAGTTAAGTTGTGAAATAAATTACGAGGTCAACATACTGCCACTGGTGAGGGATAACAGACAAGGTTGTCTTAAAATAATCAGTTTAATTAACTGCTTCTGAAATAAGTGGCCTGCATATTAATGATGTCCCTCTTATTAATTAGGCAGTACTAAAATACTGTGCTGAATAGTCTGTTGTAAGGGAGAAGAGCATTCACTTGTTAGTCCAGGAAGGTTTATTTCCGTTTCCCTCTCAGCCTGAAACAGTCCTTGCCAGGCTTGAATGGGAACAGGAGGATACTGTTGTTTCCGTGTTGAGGTTTGCCACTCTCAATTGGCCTGGACACTTTTCAGTTGTAATTATGTAGATATGATGAATGCTAAGTGATAGAATGGGACCACTTAACTCTGATAGGTTCTTGAGGCAGCCAGCGCTAATTGAGGGAAGTCGTGTTAAGTTGCAGCGTGTTAAGTTGCAGCGGGACAGTTACACAAGGACAGAGTGCCCCCAGCACGTAGAGATGAGAGTGTTCTCAATATTTTGGCACATACTGAATTTGGCACCTCCTTCGTTCTCACCCTCTGCCTAGTATTTCAGGTAATAGTCAAAATCACTCTTGAGTTCCAGTGGGGGGGGTGGGTTTATAGCAGTTGGAGGGGAGCGGTTTTAATGGTCGCTTCTATTTCCTTGCACTCCAGTACATGAGTAACCCACGTAAGAAAACTGGTAAACTTAATAATGAGAAAAAAGATGACTGGAGATGCCAGAACGTGTTTATAGGAAGATAACCAGAGCAGCAATTGCCAAAGTCAGTAAGTGTGTCCAGTTGCTTTGATGGATCCTCTCTGCTCACCCAAGTAATTGCAGAGGAACTGGAGGCTTAAGTCTCATAACAGCGCTCCAGGCTGAGGGAGCTGTAAAGTGAGAATTTCATACAGTTAAGCATCTAGTTCTGATGAGCAAAGATTTAAAACAAAAAAGGTTACTGCTGCAATAAGCAGCTTTGCAGAACTGTTTCAGCAAAGCACTGTGTTTCTTTAAATGGAATTCAGGGATGATTTCTGCGTACGAGTGACAGCAAGTACTGGGGGAAAACCAATTATGAATGTACTGCTGAAGAGAGGCTGCTACTATTAAAAGTTCAGCTAGCCACAAGCATGCAAGGCGTGTATGCTTCTCAGACAGCCCCAGAGAAAAAGCTTTTTTGAGACTGTATATACCATGAAAAACTGCTCTAAACTTGCAGCAAAAATACATGTTGGTAGCCTGAGCCCACTGTAGGTATTTTTTAGAGAACTTCCAGGGTTAGTTATCTGCTCATATTACTTCTTTAAAAAGTCATTTTGGAAAGATTGATGACACATTAGTAAACTTGTACAACTCTGTATTGAAAAGCAGTCTGCATGAACAGGTCACCTAATTCATTGAAAATTACTTCTTTAGGTTTAGGAATGTACAGAAGAAAACCCTAACTGCACATTTCATCACAAAAGTCAAATGACTGAAGACAATGAGTCAGCTTCCCCAACAAAAGGTACTTAGACATGCCATTTACTAGGGACTAGTGTAGATTAGCTTTTTGCTAGAGGAGAAGAATGTGCATTTCATATGTAGCATTGCTGTTTTTATTGCAGCTTGATAGTGTTACCATGGATCATTTGTCAACAGCTTGAAAAAAGCAGTTAAGCCTGTCCGAAACAGCGCAAGAGGAGACCAGTTATCAGCTGATGAACAGCAGCTTAACTCTACCATATTCAACCCAGGTCAGATAATCTACAGCCTTAGCCTGAATGAAAGCTCACCAAAATTATTTTTTTACATCTGTAACATGCAGCTAATGATTTTTAAACAAATATAACCACAACCTCAGGTAGGTGGAGGTGAAAAGCCCACATGATATCACTGCATTTTCACATCCAGGGATCAGAGGGAGACGATAACATCTCAGGTGAATTTGTGTACAAAGGTTCCACCACATCCTCTCTCAATCACTCCATGCTGGCAAGCTTTTACTTAGTGCAAAGAGACTAAAAACTACGAAACAATCTTTAAAAAGGTAGATTCAGAAAGCTTTATTCATTACTTCCTGATTTGTTACAGCATCAGTAAATTACATTTTGCATTAGCCTGCCTTACACTTTCAAAGCAGTTCTGCACTATGTTACAGGAACTCCGTACTACCTCTTAGAGAACACATACAGTTTGTAAGCACATCTAGTAGTGTTTGAGTGTGACTGTGACGGGCCTGAAGACAGGGTTGCTTTGTCACATGACACCACAGGTAAAGAAAGCAGATCTCTTAAAACAGTGTCATGCTGGTTAACCATATAGCTGGTCCAAAGGCTCTTCCCTTCTATCTTGACCAAGAAAAGCAAGATGTCTCCCTATGCTGTCACACTCTGTTGTTCATCCCAAACCCAGGCTTGTAATTCTGGTGGTAATTAAGAAATTTGTTCGTTTATTATAAAGGTGAGACAAAGTCACTTGATAGAGACTATCACAACTTTGTGCGGATGGTATTGCATAAGTGAGAAAATCATTCTCTATGGGATTCTGAGGTCCAACATTATTATTTAAAACACTTTTTCATATTAATTTCCTATGAACTTTGTATGTCTACCTTGTGCAATTAACTTTCCTGTTGCCTTATTTGTTAAATCCACGGTGGCAAATGCGAGATTTCGTCCTTGCTTCAAAATCTGAGCTGTAATCAGTATCTCTTCTCCAATCTTGGCAGCAGAAGTGTATCTTCAAGGAAGAAAAAAAAGGACAGAGGATAAATCCAAGAGTATTCCTGCATTTTATATTATCATGAAGGAATTAGCAGAAGTGGGTAATAAAGACACATCTCTCTCTGCCTGCCTACTTGCAAACCACCACTTCTTAATAGATTCGAGCTCCTCTAACTACTGGCAGTGGTAAGTAAGTGTAAGAGTTCTCTGAGAAAATGGAGGCTAGAAAGAAACCCATTGGCTTGGTTCTGAGGAAAAGTCAGTTTTGGAACAAAACAATGAGGTATCCAAGACTTCAGTTAAAAGTTCAGCTCCAAGTCCTAGTCCAACCACTGCTGGCTCCCTACAGCCTTTCTAAACTAGTCTGGCTGCTTCAGCTGCAAAATGTCATTGGTAAAAAGGCTCCAGAAGGTCATTTCTGTATGGAACCGTAAGCATAGGTTAACTGTTTCCCATACTCTGCTTAGAGGGAAGTCATGGAAATCTGGGCAGTCCTCAAAGGCTGTTTCCATTCATTAGCCAACTCTTTGTTTTTATTTACATGAGCAGAAGGGTGTGCTTTTAAAACATACTCTTCAGGGAATAGGAAGAAATTTCCCCAAAAAGAATTCCCCTGGAAAGAATCAGGATGAACATGATCCAACCATGATCTGAGGTAAGGGAACAATACTGAAATGTTAGAACTGCAGAGGAAAATCAGAAATTGCTGGATGTTAATCTTGTTCAGATAAATTTCACCAACCAGTCCATTTTTATACATGACACCATGTCACAAGAATGTCAGTCACGCCTAATGCTGATGTAGCACCAGCTCCATTGGTTGACAAAGGCAGGATTTCAGCCTTGTCTCACTTCCAGAAGCTGCTGCTGATCCTCTTGTGGTTACCAAAAAAAAATTCCTGTTTCTCTCTGTTCTTTCCATTACTGAAATAGCTTCCTCATGACAACTTTTTAAAAAGCTCCTTCCCAAAAAGGAAAAAAGTTCTTATAACAATATTTTATATCCAATCTTACTTGTTCAATTAATGCAGTAATCCAAGTTAAAAAAAGCTGTTAATATTGCTTCATGTAACATTGCCTAAAGGTAATTTTGGATCACCTCCATAGACAGCACTTTCTTCAGATTTCAGCCCTTATGTAATTGGGTGGACATAACTGATAGTGTCAATAATTCAGATGTTGGCCTCTTGTTATACTACTGAAGGGAAAAACCCATAATCACAGGAGAATTTTAGGTTTTAATTTCCAGTAAGATCCTAGTCATCACAGTGGTAGTATGAAGCTTAAATAGATGCTTAATCCCATCTACCCAGTGGAGAAATCAGAAGGTGCTGGGAGAGAAAGGAGGGAACCTGGTAAAGATACAGATCATTCCCCACACACTTATAAAGCTTTTTTTTTTTAAAGGCAGTTTTGATGAGGGGTTACTTTTCTAAGATTTTTAATGCTCTGTGTTAGTTATTCCAAGCCGAATTTCTTTAGTTCCAATTGGTCATAATCTCTTCATTAAAAGTAATGAAGCAAAGCTGACAAGCTACAATAGCATGATCAAAGAAAGTTTCAGAACTGGTTTAAGACACTTTGAATTTTCATTACAGGAAGAACTATTCTCAGTATAAAACTACCTTAAAATAAACTAGAGCAAAGGAATCTTCTCCCACTGCGAAATTCTGATTCAATTTGTAATTTACCCTCTATGTGAGCACACAACAGAGGTAAACTCTTTCCTGCTTTCATATTTTTCTCTGGTTTATGAACTAATACTAAAAACGGGTGTATGGGAAGCCGCTTACCCTAGACCTTGAGTTTTGAGGAGACATTAACATCTGCAGAAGCAAAAACTGAAACCAAACCAATTTCTTAAGACTAAAATTGACCACATATCAACATCCCTTTACATTCTATGAAGGAATGGGCACTGTCTCTTAAACACACGTAACAAATAAAAGCTTAAGAAGGTCCCACTCAAAATTTGAAACCAAATGGCAGTCTCCAAAAATACACACACAACCCCCTTAATTTATCAAAACAGGACTTTTGAAACCAAAGAAAACACACATTTTTAGTGAGTGCCACAGCACAGAAATAATGTACAATGGAGTCAACAGGGGAAGAGAAGCATATTTTAGTACACATAGTGGATGATACCTACGTGATGTTCATGTCCACACTGACCCCAGGCGCTGCTCTTTCTGTGTACAGCAACGCTGCTGTTGACACCACATCCACCAGTGTGGCTGTCAAACCTCCATGTAATGTGCCACCTCTGTTTGTATGCTCCTCCTCTACTTTCATTTCACAAACAACTTTCCCAGGAGTTGCAGATTGAAGTTTCATCTGTATAACCAAAAAAAGGAATAAAAACCTTACTGACAAGTAGTACCAACACCTAATATTGCCCTCAATCAAACTGAAAGTAAATCTTGTCTGACTCTGGACTCATGAGACAAATTAAAAGACAGAAAACATAGTAATTCAACTGTCCCATTAGATATTTCCATAAATTTTGAGCAGAAGACTGTTGCCTTAGAAAAATTTGTACTTCTAATGCAGACAAATATTTAAACTGACAGCTTAACAAAACTTCAATACTTGCTATGTTGTCAGGAATTCCTTAGGAGGAAACTGTTTTCAGTTTTCCTTTTGCTTTAATCTGTGAGTGAAAAGCCAGATCAGAGGGAAGACAAAACTGCTCCAAGTATCTGTGTGTACCACAGTTGTGAAGGCATATTTGTTAGCTCACTAAATGAAAATGAGACCACCAGTAATTCATTAATCATTATATTAGAGCAACCTCAGTAAAAATCAGTATTTTGAAATGAGCATTAGAAATACTAATCAGACTGGCCTCCCTGATGGGAAATTCAAATCCGTGAGTAGAAGTATCCAAGACTGTATTGGTGTTACAGCATCATTATCTGCATATATAGTTTTATTCCAGCCTGTAAGTGGTAAATACAGAATTACAGTTCACCTATGGTACCATGCCTCCCCCTGTAACCAACAAAAGCTGGAGTTTTGAGACCAAGAAGTTACTGCAATTCAGTATTTTTAAATCTCTATTTAAATTTCTTCAGTTAGTAGCACTATATTCAAAATCTGAAAGCAGATGCAAAACTGGGGTAAGTTCCACATATATATACACATGTATACTAAGACTCTGAAGTACCTTTAGACTATTAAAAGTGAAATGTGGACATATTTATTATATTTATTCTTCCTAATTTTCAGGTTTTTTAAAAGGGCTTTTTTAAACTTGAATGCTTCCATTCTGTTACTCAAATCTGAGTTGATTTGAATAGTTTTTGATCTTAAAAGTTATTGAGATTTAAATGTTTCCAGTTTCATTGTTCCTTATTTATAATGCAATGTAAGAGCTCAGTTTCACCCTTTCTGATAAGCCAGAGTTTATCCAAATTTTGCAGACAAATGATACTAAGATCACTGATGATGTAGTACAGTCTTCTAATGGAAAAAGCTGGGATTAAACTGAGAGGAAATTACTGAGGCAATGCCCTAATATAGAAATAGCACTTTTATCAATGAAAATCCAAAGTCCTAAATTGGGTATGCTGCTGCACTGGAAGCCTAAGCTTCTGACAGAATTTTTAAGGAGGACTTCACTGATGCTCACCGCCAGGAGCAGATGGCTTCCACTCCCGTCAGGGACTGGTGCTCCAACCCACCAGCAAGGCGAGGAAAGCATCTGGTCCCATTTGTCATTGCTCTGATCTGGCACTACATGCCTGCTCTCCTTGACGAAAATAGTTCAGTACTTGAACACTTCCAGGACCTACTCAGCTAGAGATGCAGGTCTGTGCTTCTCCCAGCCCTGATGTGCTTGTCCTACCACGCGTCTGCCTGGGGGAACCGCACACTGCTTCAGCTTCCAGGCTTTAAACACTAAGTCTTTAAACCCTGTGTAGATACCATGTTGGAGTTAAACCAGAAACTAAGTCTGAGGCCGGAGGTGAGAGGTTTCAGACTAAAATGTTTTTTCTCCAGAATAAGAAAAGCCTTGAGTCATTTAGTTATGGTAAGAGAGATTTCAGGTATCTCCCAGAAAAGCAGCAGTTACTTTTAATTCAAACACAAGTGTGCTTTTATTGTTATTATCATCAGGTTCCTAGCATCCTAATTCTAGAAGGTTGCAGGAAAAATCTGAAAGTATTCCAGAGCAAGATAGGAAGCCTGTCTCCCAAGGCTCACTTCCAGACAGTTATCTTTATGAGCTGAAATACTAATATTTGCTGACCACTTACCAGGATTTAAAAGGAGCGTAAAGTTATCACAGTGAAGTGGTGACTAAGAACTAAATGGATCAAACTATCTTCTTGAAGCTTTATACATTTTTAAAAACCTTTCTATTCACCAACATGTCTTGGAAAAACGTGGCTGTAAGAATTACTTTGCAAACAGTTGATTTCTTTTAAATGTATCAGATCATGGAGCTGTCAACAAAAGCACTGCTTCCATTATAACATTTGCTCCTCTATAAAGCAAAGTATATTAATTTCTACATGGCTGGTTTACTTAGATGTATTTACTCCATCACTCCATGTCAGAGTTACACAAACAAACAAAAATTAAAGGGAAAATTTAATGAGAACACTGAAACGGCTTCACAGAACTTTCCTGCACAGCAGCTATCCTACCGCATACCACACATTTTACAGTGTAAATGAAGAGTAACTTCAACGTTTTTTGTGCATAACGTCATCAGCATGACACTGCAGCAGTACCGGTCAGTTACATTTCTTTACACCAGAAGGTATAGTATAAGGCCTTGTGTAGAAATTCAGAGAGCACCGGGGTGCACATTGTGCTTTCAGTCTGACTTCAGGCTGAGATGTGAGACGTCGTAACGAGCTACCTTTTTAATTTTAAACAGGGAGAAGTTTATTGCACAATTTCACGGTCCTGGAAGTTAGCTGCTTCGCAAGTACTGCGAAGGAAAGAATGCCACTTAGTGAGTGACTCCTGAAGGTTATTCAGTACAGTCACCTTCAGAGAGCTGCTGGAAGGCCGCTGGAGCACACGGCCACACGGCCCCGTTCCGAATTTGGCAATGCGGGGAAACACCGGCGGGCCTGCACCACCGGGCTCCTGCCATGCCCGCAGCCCCGCCGAGGCTCGGCCCTCTGCAGCCCCGGCGGACTGACCCCCTGACCCCGGGTCAGCCTGTTATTCTAGGAGGGGACAAAAGGTCGTATAAAGGAGCTGCCCCGGCGGGGCCGCGCTCCCGGCGCCTTGCCCTCCAAGTGCCCGTACCTTGCGGAGCACCCGGTCGAAGCCCTGCGACTCCAGCATGTACTTCACGGCCTCCTTCAGGCTCTCCACCGTGAACCCCATGCTGCCGCCCCGCTGAGCGCCGCCTGCCCGCGCCCCGGAACGGCAACCCCGGCGGGCGGTGCCTCTCCCCGCCTTCCGCCGCAGCCATGGAGGAGGGGGCCGAGGCAGTGCCGAGCCCGCCGCCGGCGGAGCAGAAGCGGGAGCAGGAGGATGAGGATGAGGAGGCGCTACACGTCGCCAAGCGGAGGAAGGTGCTGTGCTCCGAGTTCGCCGCCATCACCAGCACCGACGCGGCCGTGGCGCGCCGCTTCTTGACCGGCAACGACTGGCACATGGAGGTACTGCCGGGGCCGGCGGGGCCGCGGGGCTGTCCGGCGGCGGCCCCTCCCTGCCACCCGCCCCTGTGTTTCAGAGGGCGCTGAACGCTTACTTCGACCCGCCGCGGGAGATGGAGGCGGCGGCGGGCGGGGCGGCCCCGGCCTGCGCGGACACCGGCAGCTGGTAGGTGACAGGGACGGCGGGGATGTGGCAGGGGGAGGCGGGACGGGGGTCGGGGAGCGGAGCCTCCCCGGGTGCAGGCGGGTTCCCCTCGGCGGCAAGGCGCTGGGGCCCCCACACCCGCGCAGAGCCATCGCTGGGCTGGGGCGTAACCTGGGGAGCAGCGCTCCCCTCCCGCCTGATATCGCACCTCAGCTGACGTGTAGCGAGACGGGTGGTTCCTGTTCCTTTTCTGCACCCGTTCTCGTCCTTTCCCGATGTCTCTCCCCTTAAGAGGCTGTCAGGCTTGCGGGCTGCCTTTTCCCTCTGTGGGTCCTCTGGACTGGTGGATTGCGAGCCTTTTGGACAAGGCACAGGCACATTTTCTTCTCGTTGCCTTGCCTTGTACAGCAATGCATATGCAGATTTTACCGTACACACATTTGTATGTGTGTAAATTATGCATATTTTTATTATACCGGATGTATGAATATTTATATTTCTATAAATAAACTTGGCATGTACATGCACACCTTGTTAAGTGTACCTGTGAAAGTTAAGTTGTAAGATCTGTGTCGTACATACACGATCTCACAGAACACCTGAAGGCTGTACTGAGTGTATTGGTCTGCATGTGGAATCGAACTTTTCCAGATCCCTGCCTGCCACGGTTTAACCCCAGATACCAACTAAGTAGCAGGCACCCACTCACTCAGACAGCCTCACACACCCCCACCCTGTCAGTGGGGTGGGAAAGAGACTTGAAAAAAGAAGATAAAACCCATGGGTCGAGGTAACAACAGTTTTATAGTAGAAATAAAATTAATAATAATAATATAAAATAATTTGTAATGAAAAGGGAGATAACAAAAAGAGAGAGAGAAATGGAAGCCACGAAAGATAAGCGATGCACAGTACAGTTGTTCACCACCAACTGACTGATGTCCAGCCCACCTCTAAGCAGCAGTTGGCTCCTCCTGGCCAATTTCCTCCAAGTTCATTCACTGAACATGATGATCTGTGGTATGGAATATCCCTTTTGCCAGGTAAGCTCTCCTGGCCATGTTTCTTTCCAGCTTTTAATGCACCTGGCAGAGCATGGGAAGCTGAAAAGTCCTGTCTTGGGGTAAGCACTAGTTAGCAACAGCAAAAACATCAGTGTGTTGTCAACATCATTCTGACCAGGTTTGCTGGGCAAGGTTTTGATAGTGAGGGGCTACAGGGGTGGCTCCTGTGAGAAGCTGCCAGAAGCTTCCTCTGTGTCCGACAAAGCCAATGTCAGCTGACTTCAAGACAGACCTGCTGCGGAACAAGGCTGCGCCCATCAGTGATGGTGGTAGTGCCTCTGAGATAATGTACTTCAGGTTAAAAAGTTGCTGCACAACAGCAACTGCAGCAGAAGAGAGCACTGAAAACAGCCCTGCAGACACCAAAGGTCAGTGAAGAAGGAGGGGCAGGAGGTGCTCCAGGTGCAGTAGTAGAGATTCCCCTGCAGCCAATGGAGGACCACAGTGGAGCAGAGTTCCACCCACAGCCCAGGGAGGACCCTACACTGCAGCAGGTTGATACCTGAAGAAGGCTGTGATCCCATGGAAAGCCCACACTGGAGCAGGCTCCTGGCAGAACCTGTGAACCCATGGACAGAGCAGCTCATGTTGGAACAGATTTGTGGCAAGACTTGTCACCCTGTGGGGAATCCACTCTGAAGCACCCTGTTCCTGAAGGACATAGGGAAAGAGTGGGACCACGGGGAAGGAGTTGAACTACTCAAGTGCTTTGGATTCTGTTGGTCACCATCTGATGAACTGAAATCAGAATGGCAAATGTTATCCTGTGTCTATAACGAGGAGGAAGAACCACTTTCTTCACCTGTGTAGCACAGCTCTGTGACTGGGCCTGTATGTTTTAGTTACTGTGCTTTTAAATGATTTTGAGAAGAATACATGCTTTAGAAAATAAGGGAGGTGATCACAGATGGATAGGTATTATGCATGTTGACAAACAAGTACACTCTCTCTTTAGCATTGACCTCACTGCAGATGCAACTACAAGTAATGCTGGTGTCGATAGTGCAGACTCGCAGCAAAAAGAAGACGACAGCAAATTCTCGCTGATCACCTGGAACATTGATGGGCTGGATCTAGGAAATCTGAAAGATCGAGCTAGAGGAGTCTGTACATACCTGGCATTGTAAGTGTAGCCTCCTCTTTATATTGTCATGTACCTGGATTCAAAAGGAAAAAAAAAAGCTTGATTTAAGTACTTACAAATCTTCATGCCCAATTATCTTAATGTTAGATGCAACAGTACAATTGCCTAATTGTATATAAATCCTTATAAATCCTAAATAGCTGAGAGTTGTTACACTAAGAGGTGTGAACTTATGCAGCATCCCAGAGGTTAAATATTTTGAGATGGCTACTTTAAAAGTCTAATAATGAGCAATATTGTTCAAGTTGCAATCATAAATCACAAACATACTTCATACATGTATCCTTTACATGAGAAGGGTAAAACTGCAAGAAACTTGCAGTAGTGTGAATAACTTCATGCTAGAGCAAACTGAAACAGCAACAACCATTTTTAGTGCACTTTTTTCTTGTTGTTACTATTAGTTGTCGTATTGAAAAATGTGCAATATAAAAGCAATAGAATCTGTGCTTATCCTTTATTTTTCTAGCAGTGGAAGCCTGCCTGGAATATATTGATGAGGAATTTAACAGTTACATAAATTGATTTATTTTAATACAGTAGCTTATCCGTGTAGATTATCTGTACTCAAACGATAATTTCCTCTCAAAACAGCAGAAACCCCTTAACTAAATCAAACTTCACTTGGTTTTGTTAACCTGGGGTGGCTGGAATCTTCTGGAGTACCTGTCCCAAAGCTACTTTGCGGCTGCTTAAGTTGAATTCCTCGTGTATGTAGTATATGAAACCTGCAAGGTCATGGTATAAGGAAGTCATGCATTTTATTACCATGTCAGTTTCATGTTCATAATAATAATTGTTTCCTCCCTTTTAGTAATGGTGGTGTCTGTGTGCTGCTAAATACAATGCAGATAGTTGTTTCTTTTTTAAAGAACAGATTCTTAAAAAACCTAGGAAAACGAGGGCAAGGTGCTCCTGAAATCCCTGACTTTGTTCCCCTGTGGCCTCAGAGTGTTGCAGTACTACTTCTCAGTCATTAATTGAAACTTTTCTTGCCTTGCTGATTTCAGATACAGTCCGGATGTTGTGTTTTTACAGGAGGTCATCCCACCACATCTCTCTCTTCTCCAGATGAAAGCTGGCAATTACACTATTATTCCGGGTAAGAAAAAGCCCTCCGTTGCTGAAGACAAAAAACAAAAAATAAAGTTTGGGTTTATTCTGTCTCCCTTGCCAAAACCTCCAACCATTTTAAAGAATAAAAAGAGTAAAGTGAAGAAGGAAGCACTCAGTGTTTCTGTGTTTTGGTATCAGCATATAGCTTGACGCAAATTATGCATGTGAAAAGCTTGCTTTTCTGGCGTTTTCCTTGTGGTTTTTTCTGCATTTTGAAAGACTGGTAGCAAGGGTAGCCAAAAAGTACCATAGATAAGTGATTTTTTAAGTATTTGCATTTAAAAAATCTGAGGAAATCAGACCGTTATTATGCAACTTTTCACCAATGACTTAGAAAACAGCCCTATTCTTACAGGGCGTGGTAAAAAGGTCTCTTTCAGAACCTTAACTGTCTTGTGGCACAGCAGAAGATATCCTCAAACCTTTCTTTCCTTGGTCCTCTTTAGGTAACATAGATGAGTATTTCACTGTCATAATGTTAAAGAAATCAAGAGTGAAGCTGCTGAAACATGAGATAATACCTTTTCCAACAACCGCCATGAGGAGGAACCTTTTGGTTGTGCATGTGAGTGTGTCAGGATGTACTAAACAGCTGTACTTCTGTATTCCAAACAAAAATCCCGGGAAATGCAGAACTGGCTTTTTCTCTATGGCAGCCTCAAACAGCAGAAAAACTTCTTCTCCAAGCATACAAACCCAGTTGCATTTGATACTGACAAATCTTTTATGCAAGTTACTTACCATACTTTTATTTTCAACTCTCATAACTTCTGAAAACAAGTTTAAAAGCCTCTTACCCTCCTTTAAGCCCCTTTTCTTCAATGTAAAACTAATATTAACCAGGGCTCTGTCATTCAGTAATTTGCTTTGTGATTAGATGTTGTCTTTGAGCTTCTTATCATGATGTGGGTAGTAACACTGCCTCTTTGTTTCACACATAGGTGAGCGTATCTGGTATTGAACTTTGCCTTATGACCTCTCATCTGGAGAGCACCAAAAATCACTCTAAGGAACGTATAAAGCAGCTGCAAATAGTGTTAAACAAAATGCAGAAGGAGTCAGAGTCCACCACTGTTATATTTGGAGGGGATACAAACCTCAGAGACAGCGAGGTAAGTAGAAATAAACAACTTTGCTATCTAGAGAAGGTATTCTGACAAAACCTTCTCAGGCTTTTCTGTTGTCTTTATGAGAAATTACCTGCTTAGGCAGAACAGAGGTATTCAACACTTTTTCTTAAAATGTGGAACTGTGAGTAGAAGTAAGCATTGTTATGGCTGAGGTGATTTATATGGAGATCCTTCCCAATAACAAAATGCCTTATTGACAGTATTTATATCTGAGCAGATGCTGGCAGATTTGATGGAAGTTTTGACTTCTTCTCATTCTGAGAATCTGATCTTTACTTGTTCAGTTCTCCTATTCTTAGGGCTGGTAGAATCAATGAAAGAAGAGGGTCATGCTTTGGTCTATCCGGAGAAATACCATAGTTTAGAAACAGTTCCAAGATCTTTGATTTTTAGCAGCTTAGATTTTGCAGAAGAAAAAGCAGTGCTGTGACAACTCAGTTCTATTTTTTGAAGGTAGAATTTGTGAATTCAGTATCTTGTGGAATTTTTTTCCTCCTTCTGCCTTCAGGTTACTAAACTTGGTAACTTACCTGACAACATTAAGGATGTCTGGGAGTTTTTGGATAAACCTCAACACTGCCGCTACACTTGGGACACGCAGTCCAACACCAACCTGAATGCAGCCTACAAGTGCAAGATGAGGTTTGACCGTGTTTACTTTCGGCCTGCAGTGGAAGGGGGGCATTTTATTCCACGAAGCATGGACTTAATAGGTTTGGAAAAACTAGACTGTGGCAGGTTTCCTAGTGATCACTGGGGTATTCTCTGTAATTTTGATGTTATATTATAAAAAAGAAAAAAAGGCTTGCAGTATTAGTTTTTAGGTGATCTCTTATTGGTTTTACGAAATTTTACCCTCTCAGTTTAAGGTAGGGCGTATTTAAGTTTTCAGCCCTAATGTGTTCTTTGCTCTTGGCTTCTGCAGGAATGGCTTCATGTCAAACCAGGTTTCCCTTTTCCTAATGTATGCATCTTTTCTTGGATCACGTTTTAAAGTATTTATTTTTACAATATCTGCAAAACCAAACAAATTGTGGTTTTAAAATGGCAGGAAAAACCTGTAAATACAATTCATAAACACACTCAGTGTTTTAAAAGACACTTTTATTTTGGCATGTATTATGATCTCCTAATAAAGGCTGCTTTTTTTATTTTGTAAAAGACTACTTTTATTGTGCCTTCATTGTTCATTTTCTAACCATTCCCATCATCCTTTACAACCTTGTCTTTTGTAGGGTGTTTTGTATTAGCTTCTGAAGTTTGTGTTGAATGTACACACCCCTTCAGGCAAGACAGTAAAGGATACACAAAAAAGGTTTTCTTAAGTAGAAACTGAACTACTATTGAACAGATTTAAGAACAATATACCTTCTATTTGACAAGAAAAGGATATAGGCAGATGCATGGAAGTTGTTAAGTTGGGATGGTGTATACCTTCGTGTTTATTAGCCTGGATATGAGGTGCAGATTAAGATGTGTTGTGTTTCAGTGAGCTCCTAGAAGCTTTTATAAACTGCTGGACAAAGCCTGAACAGCTCAAGGCCTTGCTGACTTTGCAGATCAACCAGACCTTCTTACTCCCAAGAACTGTGTGATCAATCTCATAGAAGCTGTTGTTTTATAGATATGCAATGCAGTAAGCTGATTGAAAAGGGAAAGCCTCCTAACTTTCTGATGTGAAGTTCAGTGCACAGGCATGGAGAAAAAGGACAGATAGCGCGTCAGTGACGTGAAGTGAACAGAATTTGACAGCCTGAATTCTTTTTACTTCTTTTTGTTGTTGCCATTTGTCTTTGGTCTTGAGCCCAAAGCTTACAAATAACTTGTACTTTGCTGCACTACTGTGGTGGCTTGGTTCCACCTGGTAGCCAGTCTGCCACCCAGCCACTGTCTCTGTCCCCTTCCCTGATGAGGTGGGAGGAGGAAATCAGAAAAAAACCAAAGTCCACGGGTTGAGATAAGGACACTTCCCAATTACCCTCACGGGCAAAACAGACTTGGTTTGGGGAGCTTAATTTGTTTCTGAAACACAGGAAGTTTGACTGGAACATGAAGAAGAACTTCATTACTGTGCAGGTGTTTGGGGCTGCCCAGAGAGGGGGTGGAGTTTCCCTCACTGCGGATATTCAAAAGCCTTCTGGACACAATCCTTACTAATGTGCTCCAGGGGGCTGACTGTGCTTGAGCCAGGAGGTTGGGCTAGATGACTGCCAGTGTTCACTTCCAACCTTGCCTGCTATCACAATCTGCAACATTAATTTATGGCCAGTAAAAGTGTTTGACCACTCTTTCAGTAAAGATATCCATCCTGATGTCCAGTCTAAACCTCTCCTGAACGAGTTAACCTTAAACACCACTTCCCCTCATTGCTGGAACAGGGAGGCCTGAGGTAGGTGTGGTTTTCCGTTCATTCAGTGGGAGGCCCGGGTCACCTTGCTAAACAAGCAAATAAACCTCAGGATGTTAATTCATCTCCACAGAAATCAGCTGCAGAAGTCTCCTGTTCTGCTTTCACTTCTTTAAACATTAAACAGCAAATTCCTTTTGTTAAAGGTGAATGAGAACAGTTTGTTTTGGGAAGGATGTCCAATGCTTGACTGCTTTCAACATACCCTATTTTATAATAACTCAGCTGCAAAAACAAGGAGGGAGAAATCACTGATACATTTTTAAACTCATTTTTAAACCCCATAATCTCTTCTTTCTATTCCCAAATAAGTAGTTCTATAAGAAAGTGAAAAATAGGTACAACTGCCAGGATTTTCCTTCTGGGCTTAAAATGGGGCTGGCACAGATCGCCCATTATGACTCGCTCCATGACGAACTTGTTCCTCACCAAGAGCCTTTGAAGAAATGTCATGGGGTTTGTTGTCAGGGCTTACACCTCCTCCCCCTCTCGGGTAGTTCCAGCCAAAGGATTTGTGGGGAAGGCAAAGGCAGTTTGACTTTCCTAAAAGTGTTTGAGAAGGGGAAAGTACAATAAACTCACGTTTCATCACCAAGAAACACCAAATTATGTGGCCTCCTGTGTTATGGCTGCTTTTGTTTATGTGGCTGCACCTTCTGGACTATTTTGAAAGATGTGAAAGAGGCTGACTCCTGGTGTTCTGGAATAGGTTTGTAAATTGGGGAAAAAAACCAGGAAAAAAAAGCATTCAGAGTAGTGTGTGATCCAGCTCAATGCCTAAACTCCAGAGCTATTTCTAGCATTGTCTGATCCCTCATTTGATCAGCATCTTTTTTAACCTTTGGAATAGATAGTGAGGGGGGACATAAGAGCAAGCAAAGACATAACATTTGTATGGGCCAATTAATTTTTATAATTATAAACAGTAGGTAAGAGGAAGACTCAATTCAGTGCAATTAGTGGTTAGTCATTCTTTTAGAATGAGGAAATTATGCATACATCCTGTAAAAGTGTTCTTGAACTACAGAAGAAGTGGTAATACGTTATTAAATATAAGAAGACATAAACACTACATGTTTCATTGACTACTGGATGTGAAGCAATACATCTTTAATTAAATGTACTTTAAACCACTTAATAAGCATCCAAATTGCTGACAATCAAGAGCAGTCAGAACCTTTAAATTAATTTGCCTCTTAATTTAATCAGTGATGTAAAAGGTAAAATATCTGCTGAATATAGCAACTAAAACTTAAAGGGGTAGAAACAGCCAAGTTAGACCAAACAAAACATTTCTTGGCCTGCAATTTGTAATTTGATTAATATTCTTGATTCAGTAGCACAATATTATGGCATCTATATAGCCAAAGGATCTATACCAATGTGAGAAAATGCAGTAATTCTCTCTTATTATAATCAACAGTAACCTCTACTTGTGGAAATCATGTACTATTGGAGGCATTCTTTTATTAATTCTTTGATTCAGTTATCAAGAGAAACAATTTCTTCTGAGAATCCAGCCAGTCTTATTCAGTTATCAAGAGAAACAATTTCTTCTGAGAATCCAGCCAGTCTTAAACACTCCTACATCAAAAGAGCTTGAACTTACTAAAAGAGAAGATACATACCTAGAATAATGTTAGGTATGGGGAGGTAAATAGTAAATAGATGGATTTTAAAAAGAAAGAAAGGGGGGGGAATAGTAGCACATACATTTCTCAAGGTTTTGTTCACTAAGAGTATAATACATATTCATTAATGAACATGCACGGATTTCTTCTTTTTAGGTCTTGGAGACAGAGCTTGTGTAACATCAGGTCAGAGCAAAAAGGCTCCCAGTGACTGAGAGCTCTTCAGTGTAACACTGACATTTGACAAAGTAGGAGGCTGAAACAGGAGGTGCAGTATGCAGAAACGCTGCTTAATTACAACAATGGAAATGAAAGTTACACTGTTTCTGCAGTGATAGCACTTAAATGAAAGACAAAAAGGAAGGATTGCACCATGCCATTACAACATTGTGCACTACTGTATTTCCTGATACTATTACATGTGGGGCAGAGGAGCTAACGAACACCTACTCAGAAATTATTTGTTGAGGCAGAAGCTTTATGTGGACCTGAGAGAAGATACTGCATGCAAGTATAGCTGGCAAGACTGGACAAATATGTCTAAGAAAGGGAACTCACTTCCTTGTGGCTTTCAAAAATTCTCCCAATTACCAAAAAATCAGAAAGAAATCTGTCTCAGATGCCCTGGAGGTAAAAGCAATCCTCCTTTTCAGTGTTGGCAGACACTTCCTTGAACTGAAACAGGTAAGAATTTTTTCCATTTAAGATGGAAGGTGGGGAAAGGGGGTCTTTTTTAAAGGGTCTTTAAAAAGCACTACACTATCTCACCAAGGTTTGGTAACCAAACTAGTGCATCTTCCAGACCTCCAAGCAGATGGCTAACTTACGAACAAGGCAGATAAGCAGGAGAGAGCAGGGTTCAGGGTGCCCAGAGGGCTGAACCAGTCCCCTGCAATGGGAGAAACCTCCCAGTAAATGCCACACCTCGAGTCAGGGCTTCCCTGCCACCAGCACCAAGTGGGTGGCAGAAGGGCCTCTTGATGCAGATGGGATGGGTGCTTGCCAGGTCTCCAAACTACGCCTGGATGTCTGGCAGTGTGTTAGCTGTCCTGGTCGATGGCAGCTTCACAGGACTTTTGTCTGCCCAGCTGAGTGCACCTACTGTGGAAAGCAGCTGAAGGTGAATCAACATTGATCTAGTAGGCTACGTTTTAAAGCTTCTGTGGTCTTTAGATCGCTTACATAACACTCAGCCTCATCAGTGTTAAACCTATTAGCTCATCAGTGTTACGAAAGGCAAGAATTGGCTCAGCAGGCAAATACCATCTTAGCCTCAGCCCTTTGCAGTAATCTGCTTTCTTGGTCTGCTCCTCAGTTTCGTAGCATTTCTGGAGTTCACGGACAGCGAGTGGTCAACAGGAGCTGATGCTGGGGTTCTCGGGTGGGAGCTGTTTGCTCTGATGCCTTTGTGTTTGCATGGGACTGGCTGCATCCTGTTTGTTCAACAGAGAAGGAAAGTCTGCTTGTGACAAAGCCAAGGGCACTGGACCAGCTACTACCGTGCAGAGAAAGCAAAGAGGGGCATTTGCTGCTTTCACTCTTTCCCCTACTGTCACTAAGATGGTGGGAGGTACCTCCTGACAGGATGAGAAGAGGGCTTATCTCCCTAAGCCTGCACTGCACCAAGGAGCCCTTTGCATACTTGCACAGATGGTTCAAAAAGCTCTAGCTTTGAGTATCCAAGTGAGTATTTTTTCCTGCAGAAGAATCTTCAGCTATATCTGGTGCTTTTCCAGTCAGTAAAATTAGGAACTCGCAAGCAAAGCATTGGAGGACAATCATCTTCCCCCACTGGCTCTGCAAATCAACCCTGGGTGCTGACAGGAAGGCTGCAAGCCATGAGAAGAGGAGCTGCCTCGCAAAGGACAGATAGCCAGGCTTCCTCTCTCCACACACACTTCCTTTTCAAAGCCAGCCAGTTTCGGTCAGCATCAAAAAATACACAACATTCTCATTGATCTTTTTAGTGTTATTATTAGAAAAATTATTTTTACATCAAATAAGCAGACTTCAGCTTCCCTAACTGTGACCTAAACATGGAAATCACAGAAACTGAGGAATCAAAATTGACATAACAACAACATGAAAAATATTTTAAATGCCACCAGACAACTTCTCCTTCATATATATCCATAAGCAATATGGTATTACAGTTCAGAGATTAATATTCTCTCTTTACAGAGCTTGTACCAAGGGAGATTTGAGTATCTTGAGGAAAAGTCATACAGCCTACTGTTAAAAAAAATTTGGTAAGGTGGGAATCAGAGGGGAAGTAAAAAGACAAGGCAAAACAGTTGTGTACTGAAGAGATGAGGTTTCTTTTTGCCTTTTTGACAAGTGATGAGAATCACTCCCATATTGCCTTAAAGTTAAATTAGTCCAGCACTGCAGAGATGCTTGTGGTTATCCTTCTGTGGTGACACCATCATGGACCGCACCATGTCCTTGTTTTGGTCTATCATATAAAAGCTTATCTGATGGGCCATGAGCCAGGAAAGAGCCTGGGAAAATTTTTTTTACTGGAGCAAGTTTTCCATTTCAGCTCAGCAGCTTTCATTTCTTCACTGGCTCCTAGTGGTAATACTAGGGAAGAAATAAATTCCATGCTCCACACATCTCTTCACCTAACTACTGCACTTCAGCACAGAGTTTCCACAACTGGAGTAGAAGTGATCTTGTGTTTTTGCTTTTGCTTTTGAGGAAAATCCTACCTTATTGACATCTGGGGATGCCCATAAGCAGAAGGAAAGAGTCAGGTCCGTGAAAACTTGGGAAGCAGGTTTTGGAGCAGAGTTGGAAAAATTCCCTTCTGCAAGGAACAGATTATAATTTGCCACTGCAAGGCTGTCACCTTTCTGGTCTTTAGAGAGTGGAGGAACCATTTTCATGTTTCATATTTCCTTATTTTACAGAAAAGTAACCGGTGAAGCAACAGGGATCATTCACACTTTACGTGTGATGGGTTCCCACAGACCACCTACTCCACTGGTTTGCAGTCTGGGATAGAAGCCTGAAACGTACTCGTCGATCTAAAAGTTCCCCCATGTCTGTGTGGCTTAGCTGGGCACTGGACTGCTCCATACTCTAGTATTATCTGCCATTACAAAACATTCTGAGGAGAACAAGGGCACTGAGTGAAGTGTAACGGTTTTGATTAGATTGCAAGGAAGGAGAGTTTATTAGGACTGGCTGGCAAAGAAAACTCTCTGTGTTAGGCTTCTGTTCATAAACTTTGCATGCTTTCTGCTTTCTGAGCATGAAGCAAGGAAAAAAGAGGGATTCTTTTTGTTGCAGTCTAATTTTTCAGGCCAAAAGATTGTCTGAATGATCTTAATTATAAACACACAACAGAACCAAGGTGAAGCACAAATCGTAGAGGATCCAGTAACTCTGTTTCAATGGATCAGCTTCTCAGACAGTATCCTTTGGTTGAGGCTTTTCAGAATAGTTAACTAGGTTGAAAACAAAATGTTCCTTTCACAATGTATTTTTGGTTTGAAAGGGGATTGGTAGCTTTCTTCTGTCTGCTTGAAGCCTGCTGAGCTGCATGTACTGTACTCTCTCAAAGCTTGGTTCTTTGCAACTCTGAGAATAAAATACTGCACTTGCTCCCACTGACTGACTGAAATAAAATAATCTATGATGCCTGAACAAGTCTAAACGAAATAATAATATCCTTATTAGTGGAAACTGGATTGTTGATACGATAATTGAGCAGATTTATTGCTATCTCCTTGGACTAGTCTGCTGAAACAGCCTGCTGTTTTATTTAATCTCATATCAGAGGAATTGTGGGCTGCTAATCCATCATTAAACATAATTTAGAATGATGGATGAAAATGTCAGCTTTCCCAGCATAATCAATCCATATCTCATTAAAACATATTATTTATGTTTCTTATAATGGAACCTGCAGGGGTTTCCAGAGGAAAATGGAGACATCAGCTGTTGTTGAAAGATGAGATGAGATATACTATAGTTTATGAATTAATAAATGCATATAAAAAATACTTATCCACACTATCAATTGTCCTTTACCATTTTATAAATAAATTGAGTGCCTTGGCTTTCCTCCTGCTGTGTATGGCAGCGCTTTGTTATGTTCATTTTGTCAGCAATAATTCAGTGAGAAAAATATAAAAAATCATATAGGAAAGACCATTTTGCAAATTATTTCCAAGGCATGGTGTGGGGGAAAGCTCTTGAATGCAAATTAGTAAGAAAGATTTTACTGCTCTGTTGCTGTTTGCTAAGGACAAGTTTTGTCCCTGTTAGTCCCCATGCAGACAAATTGATGCATTTCTTCAACTGCAACAGAGTTCCATTCTTGTGATACTTTCTACTGTGTGCTGGCTCAAGAATGAATGAAACCTCGATTCATGTGGTTGTGGTGCTGCTCTAGTCGTGGTCACAATGGCAGCTGTTGCCTCACTTTAACTACATTTGAGGATCACTTTGTGCTTCGACTCCTAAACATCGATAAAGGAAAATGAGTAGTAAATGACTGCCTAGTGTACAACAGACCAACTCATATTTCAGATGAAAATGAAGACAAAATGTAGCTTTGATTCGCCTGTGGAATTACCATTATCTGCACCACTGGCAGAAGGGAGTTGGATCAATAGTCAGCTGGCCACAGGAAACAGTTTCTATCTGTTCAGCAGCCAATGCAAAAGAAAAACTGTCATAGTGTGATCTTTATCAGGTCATCTTCATTGCACCAGACCAGTGATAAATGCATGTGTAGGTCAGCTAGAGGTGCTTTGAATTCCTGTTCCTATATGAGCTCTGGGCTGTGGTGGGATCTGTGAGACTTTCAGACCAGCAAAATTTGTTTCTGAGTTTATTTTACCAAAGGCAACTGCTGGCTGTGAAGGGAACACAAACACTCTACAAACTGTTAGCTTTCCAGATGACAGCCTGTGTGCATGTCAAACCAGATATAAGACATAAAGATCTTACATTTTTCTCCACCTTAGACCTGCAGAGCAGAGATACTTTACTTGTTTTCAATTTTCTTTAATTCATATAGCTTCACCTTAGTGTGTGTGAGGTGAGGATCTGTATACATAATACAGCAATTTGGGCTTGGTTGGTGCATGGTTCTTGGAAGAAAAGTTTTTCAGAGCACATCACAGATGTTAAAAATGTTACTACTTGTATATCCTAAAGAAGGAGAAAAAAATCACTTCTTCATGCAATGATGTCATAAATTACATTATCAAATCCCCTAGCCCAATCCTAAAAACAATCACAATATTTTCACACTTACTCAGAAATCTATCCGTGAGTTACTACAAAACTGGTTATGCTGATTATATGTCTTCTGAAGTTACAATGATACTGTCTTCAGATTAAATAAAGATGTATTTTATGGCAGCTGAAGGAGTACCTGGAGGGCAAGAAAGATGTCCAAATCTCAGCAGTGAAGTCCAGAGCAGAAATGTGAATATATTATAAAAAAAATGACGGAAGTGAGAAAACATATTTGGTTTCTGTCCATAAACCAGAAAATGTACATATATCTGATTTAGTGTTTATCTCTGAAGGGCACACATACATCACAAAATGTCTGAAAGTCACATTTGGGGAATTTTTCTTATTCATTCTTCTCTGGGGAGGGAAAAGAGAATGAAAGGTTGTGTTTTATATTATGTTCTCTCCCACACGACCACAGTTTTGTAGGGGAAAAAATCTTTAATCCCTAAGGAATTGTTCAATCAGATGTATGATAACAATGGGACTGATGCTGCCCTTGAGAACCTGTACGAGATGACTGTAAAAACATTAGATGAGGCTGTCTTGCGTAGCCAGCCCTTTTCAGTAAGGCTGTCACCAGGTTCTCTTTTATCAGATAAGAAATCTATCAGCAAGAAACACACATTCTACCTTTTCTAGCCATCAGAATACTTTTCCACAAACACTCAGATTTTTTGGAAAGGAATGTTTACCTTTTCTCCAAGCCTAATTTTCACAATATTGTAAAGGCTTCAAAGCAACCTGATGATTCAGTAAAGTTGTTCCTGTCTCTTTAGCAGTGCTGTGCTTTGCCAGCAAATGATTCACTTTCAATAAATATGCCATTCAACATCAAAAAACATGGAATAATGTTAGTCTGATCCTTTTAGTTGAATTTTGTTTATTTGTCTGAGCACAGGACAAATAAAAAAGCACCAGCAGTGTGTGGGTTTTGGAAAGAAAAATCTGGGCAGCACCAACAACATTGAGACAATCAGTGAAGCCAAATTTCATTCTGCTGCAAAGGGAGATAAAGTTTTAAATAAGTACAAATTGAAAACATATGGCAGTCAAAAACCATGTCAGAAATGAAAAGAAAAATGTTGAAAACAGGTATCAATGACCCTTTTAATGTGTTAGTATTTCACTTTTAGTGAAGGAAAATTATCTGTTTAGTTAATCACAGTGCATTCTTCAGAAAAGTTGGCACGGAGAAAGAGAGGCTTTCGTGTTTATTGTTACTAAACTAGGTATAAGCTCCAACCAGAGCTACCCGATAGGGTTTGGTTTTGGGTTTTTTTTTTTTTTTTTTTGTTTTTTTTTGGGGTTTTTTTTTTTTTTTTTTTTTGGTTTGTTTTGTGGGTTTTTTGTTTGTTTGTTTGTTTTTTTCTCCTGGTTGTTGGGGTTTTGTTGTTTGTTTGGTTTGTTTCTTAATAGTCCTTAGGGAGATTAAATGTCAGAAGTTAAAAAAGGGCCACTGAATAAAAGCAAAGAGGAAGTGGGACAGTGGATCCAAGGGGCAGAGAGGCTACAAGTTATTTGGGTTGAGAGTTCTGCCAGACGCAATTAGATAATGCCTTATTCCTCTGTGGGATGTTATTTGGTGATAAATATTTCAGGGCATTGCTATTTTTCATAATTTGCTATACGGCTTATAATTAAAGCTAGGTTACTATATCATCAGACTGCTGAAGTAAAGGCATGGCCTTCTCTAATAGCAACAAGTGATGCTTTGATACAGTTCTGAAAGAGTGGAGGTAAAGAAGAAAGAGTTTCATGGTGAGCTTTAAGACTACTCAGCTTCATATTCATGGGCATATTGATGAACATGAACATAATCAGGGCACAGCTACGATACAGGTGGGGTATTGTTTTAAGGCACAGTTAATGTGGTAAAAAGCTTTCATAAATATTTTACAAGTGGTTGGAGAATTTAGTAGTCTTGGACTAAGTATTTGTGCTGAAGTATTTTCTACAGTAAAATAAAGAAACAATACAGCACCAACTTAGATAATTATATTCGTTACATGGATTATCTGTATGAGCCCATGATACTTCAGATACAGTGTCTTTTTTATGAGTGTCTTTCTCTTATATAACAAGTGTCTTGAATAATTGATTTTACTAATAAGCATTTTAAGTAAAAATACTAGAATATAAATATTTACTACGCTATACTATCTCTATAAATCAGTTTCTGGCTTATTCTGCTAGGAAGAAACCATCCTTTTTTGCACTTAGTGGGTATGTAGTTTGCAATATTGAATGAAAACACCAGTATTTTATGCTGGAAGCTGTCAATAATATGTACCTAATATATTGTATTGAATGAAAGACTACATAAATCAGTTATACAAGGGATCATACAATGCTTTTAGTGAATTTCAAGAGAGTCATAAAACCTATAAATCAATGTATTTTTGATCAATTCACCGTGTCAGTGGGTTTAATTAATTCTATTTCCTTGAATAAAATTAATGGTGTGGTTTTAATATTTGGATTTTTAAAAAAATATTCAAAATTACATCTTTTATGTTTATAATTTTAAAAGATAACTATTAGTGATATTATGCTTCTGCAATGTGCCAAGCCAGTTTGATTCAAAGCTGAAGTCTCTGGAATTGAATTGTGAGAGTAAGAGAAGATTAAGACACCAGAGTGCACTGAAGAATGATTTCCACAGAGTAAGTAGCTGGGTAGACTTTTCAGGTCATTACCAGTGACAATTTGAGGAATACAATTTTTAACTGTGATGGGTGACTTTGGCTGGATGCCAGGTACCCACATACTGCTCTATCACTCCCCTCCTCAGCAGGACAAGGGATGGGGGAAGAAAGTAAGATAGAAGGAAGCTTGTGGGATAAGATAAAGGCAATTTAATAATGTAAAGGTCACACAGAAGCAAAAGAAAACAAAAGATTTATTCTCTATTTCCCATCAGCAGGTTGTGCCCACCTACTTCCAGGGAGTAGGGCTTTAGGACTCATGGTGATTGCTCCAGAAAACAAATGTAATAACAAATGCTTCTCCTTTCTCCACGCCCTCCCCCCCTCCCCCC
>VZRQ01009571.1:588807-627566 GCA_013397975.1 Machaerirhynchus nigripectus
CCCTGCTCAGCCCGACCCAAAGCACTGGTGTGTTACCAACACCTTCCCAGCCACCAGCGCAGAGCAGAGCACTGCCAGAGCTGCTGTGGGGAAACGAACTCCAGCTCAGCCACACCCAGCACATTAACAGGTCTGGTACTCTTCAGCTCCGACTGGCCACTTGGAAATGGAAAGCAATTCTGTGGTGGGATCATTGGGAAAGAGCCTCCAGCCATGCAGAGATGCTCCAATTTATGCTCCATCAGAGGACACAACTCCCTGGCTGGGGTATTTCAAGTGAAAGAATCCAGTAGCTTTGAACAAACTTCCAGTTGGGTACAACTGTCAGTAGTTATTAATCTCACTGCAGATACGAAACACCATGGAATCAGTAACCCATACTTCTGTCTCAGAGAGGTAGAAGTTGTTGTAACTCTAGAATGAATTGCTGTGGTCTTATTTTCTCCTGTACTGATTTGTTCTGTTCCTCTTCATAAATACAACAGTATCATTTCTGTGTGGAATTTCAAATCCCATGCAAGTGCTTTAATGCTATACTGTTCAGGTAAAAGTTACAAAATATTTATCTTCGCTACTAGTTTGGCACAGTTGCTAAGGGTAGCACTTGGTTTATTTTGTTAATGACAAAAAATTAAACGGAATGTAGTCTGTGGATTTCAAGGAAGACAGTTCAAAAATATGGGAGAAAAATGTGCTTTCTCTGAGCCTCACTGAAAAGAAAAGCTATTTTTAGTACTGAAACCAGCTACCCATGAGCTTCACAGACTATAAAAATATCAAACATGATATTTCTTCACATATGTCTCCAAGCAAAACTTTAAACTGAAAAACAGAGAAATGCTTCTAATGCAAGGATAGTAGGATCTGCCTCTTGGTTCTGTGAAAACCATACGCAAGTGATGGCACACATGGGACTGATACAGAGAAATCATGTTCTGATAAAGGCAGAAGTTTCTTAGCTCCAGACTCACGGTCACTAAGCAGGTGGTTTTCCTTGCATGTGTATTTTGCTGAGACTGAGGCATAATGAGGGGTTCTCATTTGACTTGGCTTGATTTGATAGAACCTTTATGCTTGTTACAGAGAATCTGGAGAAAAGCCAGTTCGAGAGAAAGAGAAGGATTTTTACATCACTTACCAGCATATTTATATTAAGCACAGTGTAAACATACAAACAGATATATACAAAACATTTTTTTTGGTACTGCTTACAAGAAAACAGCACTGAGACCTGGATTTTTAAAAGAAGATATTGTCTAGTCACTGCCATGTGTTGAAGGTCATCAGTATTATGTGCCCCTCGGAACACCTTGGAGATATCAGAAAAGCTGAAGCCCTTAGAGATCCAAGATTCTTCCACTTGAAATTCCATCCAGCTAATGACTGGTTGGTGGTTATTTGAATAGTGAGAACAACATACTTATGACTTAATAAATGTTTATGAGGAAAGATCATGTTTTGACACTGGTTAGTTTAACATTGATCTAGTGATTAACAAATACCACATGTGCTTCATTATCACAATCACTAGGAAAGATACTTTTCACAAAATAATTTTATCATAATAGTAAGTCCATGCTTTATTCACGGTATCTCGGACATTTTCATTTGTTTGTATTATTTCGCACTGAACAAAACAGTTCCATCTGTCCATGTTGTGTTTCCTGGGAACTCATCCTCGACCATTTGTCAGCTGGTTGTTGTTTTTTTAGAGAAAAATGTGGAAAATTCCGCTCTCAGGTTGCAAAGGCCTTGGGTGCAGCTCTGCTCCCCTGTGCCAGCCCGATGCTGCCATCACATGGTCCATGGCTGGGGCAGTGTGAGGGGCAGAGGGAGGCACAGCTGCACTCCAACCGGGTACTGAGATGTACAAACTCTTACTGCGGGTGTACATCCCGAACAGCCAGCTACCATGATGCCTGTCATAAATTTAGTAAGAAAAGTGAACGAGTTCTGACTTCCCTGGATCAGCTTGTAGGACTTTGTGCACTGTCTCTGCTTTAACACGGTGTGCTGTGATGAGCACGCAGACCCTCCTGCCTCCAACGCTCTTTAAGAAGTTTTGCAGTAATGATTTATGGGAACCCATGAAGCCAGACATTGCAGGTTTAAAGAGGGAGTTGCACACACCTCTCTGGGGCTCTGTGTGAAACCATTGATGCTGGTACAGAGCTAAAGCACGTGGCTTCTCCTCCTGAAAATATTCTGGATGTTAGGACCAAAATATTTATAAATCTGATAACACATAAATTAACAGAAGCCTTGCCACTAGCATAGACCTAGAAGGAATTTAACCCAGGATATCCTTCCAATATCCAAGCATTTTCAGGAACAGGATACTGGGTAAGAACTGTGTTACTCTCTCTCGCAGTAATGTGGAATCAATACTTCTGTTCTCAGCCATAATCTTGAATGTAAGAAAGTCTAATGGGAACACTGTATACTTCTAGTCCTCCAGACACTCAAAGTACTGCTTTTCTGTTCTTGTCTTTCAGAACCTGCTTGATAGTTACCAGATGCAAAGACACTGGTAGCACAGTCTTGCTGAGTTTAAAAAATACTTTGAAAAAAACTTGTAATTGTAGCAGTTTAAAAGCCTTGACTGTTACTATAAGCACCACTTCTGGATTAAATTTGGTACCACTTTTTCAAAATAAATATTTTCAGCAGGCCCTGCAGTTAAGTGCATCATTATGATTAATTTATGCAGAATGAAGCAGCCTTTTTAATTGATAAAGATTAGCGAACTTTCTAAATCTGTAAAACTTCAGTAGGCTTAAGCTTCCAATAAATAGCACTGTCTATTTTTACACCACAAGCTTCCATTTAACAGAACAGGAAACATCTCATCCTGAAACTGCTGATGCTGCAAGCGCCAAAAAAAAAGGCTTTTACTTCACCTACAGTGCAGCAGGAGTGTCAGCCCATATCAGTTTTTATCTGACCTGCCCCAACCAGAAAGAAAAACCTTAGAATTTTTGTCACAGCATTATCTAGAAATGAACAAACAACCTCTTGCTACAATCTTTACCCAAACTTACCTTGAGATCAGTGATTAAACAGATAAGAAATTACGGTGAGGAGAAGTAAGTTTATCTTTTTGTTTTCTACCATCTGATTATGACCACTGCCTGTTTTGTACTTAAATTTGATTAAACACTTCTTGTGGAAGGTCTAGTAATTTGACCAGTTTCTTAGCCCAAGCTTTGGAAGTTTGGAAAGTAAATACATACAAATTATGGGACACCAGTATGGGCTCAGTTGGAGCTCTTGTCTAGGCCAAGTGTGAATGCACTGGAATGCTCAGGGGGAACCAGTGTGACACCAGTGTAAAAGGAAGGAGAATTAAAGCTTTTTGGTAAAGTACTTTCATATTCTCACCATAGCCTTGTCTCCTCATATGTTACCTTTCCCTGGTTTTAAAATTAAGAGCCAAACACGGTTAAGGGAAAAGGGGTCTTTGCCTCGGTATTTATTGAAGGATCCTTAGGTGCACCACTTTGCCAAGGTGGAATGCACCAAAATGCACAATATATTGCATATACAATTTAAAGGCCTTGCAAATGAGCATGTCTATCAAAGATTCCCCAATGAGAGGCTTGAATGAACTCCCCCATCCTGAGGAATCCCCCCCTGGATGGGCCTATCTTAGTTTACAGGATGTGTTCTAGGGAAGACCTTGGTTTCTCAGGATAGCTTAGGGCTTTCTGGCCTCCAGCGGTGCGGCCTCCAGGATGTTTGGTCTCCTGGCTTAACAGAATATTGGGTCTCAGCTCAGTTATCAAACTCCAGAAATTACAAGAATGCATGCTGAAAGCACAGAGGTTACATAAAAGCTATGTGAAAGGGTATATAAAAGGTATATAAAAGAAAAGGCAAAAAATCATCGTGGCATCAATACCTGTTCTGCATAATATTTTTTCTTCCTGAGCACACCTGGGTCAGCTTGGAAGGAAAGCTGTCACCTGACTTTTACATGCATATGAGAGAGTAAAATAACACCCTTCTAAACTGCTGTGAGTCTTCAAAGCCACGTTCTCCTGTGCTGTATTTTTTGAGCTGCAGAGTCTTTATGTGTTGTGACTGGATCAGCTGAACTCAAAAACTGTTTTCTTATCGACTGCTCAAAATCAACTGCTGCTGTTGCAGCTGCTTTTCAGGTTTCTCATGGCAGCGGGGAAGCTGCATGGGGAGGTTGGTGTCACAGCCCCTTCACAAGGCAGTTGTCAAAGAAGAGTCTGAAATACCTGTTCCTGTCCTTAAAGAAGATTACTCTTGATTTAATACAACTTCACTTTCACCCACAACGTTGACCTCATAATCATCTATAAATGTAGTTCACTGTGCCCAAAATATATAATTTTCCTCTTTTTTGGTTTGTGAGAAGAGAACAAACTTATGTCCCATATAAACCACCTGAAGTCCCTCTAAGTCCACCCAGGAAAAGATACTGTGCGTACTAATTCAGCTCTGTATTGTTCCCAGAGCTTGTAATACAAGTAAACACAAAGTCCTGAAAATGAACACACATCTGAGTTACTTCTACTCCTTTTGCCCTCTAGTGCCTAGGATAAGAAAAACATGAACCTGTGAGGTGTTTCTTGAGCTGATTGCTTATATCTGAAGCATTAATGTCCCCAGAATAGCTGCACAAGAAACTATATTGCTGAACTGAGATTTGCACATGATTTACTATAATTAGAAGGGGAAGCTACTAGCTGGGAAAAAAAAAAAAAGAGTGCAGAAGTAGCAAGCAATAAGGATAATGTTTCCATTTAACTTTGTTTAGTGCAAAAGGTGTAAAATGACAACAACATTCAAACTCTATTTGTTCAGATAGCCCAATAAAGGGTAGTTTATCTCTTGCAGGCTAACTCCTTTAGTCTGTTTTGGAAAGATGCTACATGGAAACATTTTTTTTGTCTTTCTCTAACAATGTTTGTTCTCTCAAGGTCAGGGTTATGAGCAGGACACCAGTATCTACAAAAGTACACTAACTAGGCAAACATGGACTTGGTCATCGAGTTCCTCCCCCACCATCTCAAATGGTACTTTTATGTGGGTGAGTATGATGTGAAGCAACAATTACATCCTGAATTGCTGTATTCTGAAGTGAAAATGAGGCAGACCTTATGCAGTCTATTTGTGAAATGAAATGTGAAAACCTGCTTGTGCAAGTTCAGGTGCAAAAGGAGCTATTTGATCAAAGCAGTCCTGCTGTGTAAGATACCTGCAAGTAAAAGGAGAGAAGACAGGATTGCATTCTTACCAATTATTAAGCATTAATAAAAAGTCTACTTGATTAGAAGTGGGACTGTTTCGTTAAACATGATCGTTACAGTTCATAGGGTTTTTTTCAGTTCCTTTCTTCAGCTTGGTTTCTCTGACTGCTCCATGAGAGTTACCTTCTTCCCAGTCATTTCTCTGTCTGACCTTGACCTACAGACAGTCTTTTGGCATTTAATAATGTTGTGGCTTGTGGCAGCAGAAACTGCAAGACAGGATCTTCCCGGTGGCCTCAAGCCAAAGAGTTACTTGTTGGCTAATGTTTAGAATGGAATGGTGACAGCAATGGGTGAGAGAAATCTGACATTTTGCATTTCTGCAAGCCTGAAATTTGAACAAAAAACTGCACTGAAAAATCCATATCCTTGCAAAAATTTTTTGATTCTTCAAAGAATCAAATGCCTTTGCAAGATTGCAGTAAAATTTCCTTAAAATATTTTTGTTCTCATATCTTACATCCATTAATGTCTCAGTTGTGTAAATAAGGAAAGCATGCTTTCTAGGGAAAAACCCCACAATGTAATCACAAACTCAGATTTTTCTTTACCTTAACATCGTTTCACTAAAAGAAATCTTTTAGGCAAAGCAGGGAGTCAACATTTGCCATAGATGCAATCATCCACTGAAGTAGATAGTCACAGAGGGAAAAATTAAGGGCAAACTTTGACCTGTAAGTAAACCAGCTTTTCTTCTAGTAAGTCAACAAAGTGAAAAATACAGTCAGTTATGGTCAAAGTACACCCTTCACTCTGCTTAATACCTTGCATAGTTTCTCAGGTTAGAAAAGACACCAGGCTCTGCTACACATCATTCTGACCATGCAAACTTTAATTATTGATATAATGAGGCAACCCGATACTTTCATAAAGCTTTTGGTGCCTCACTGTAGTAACCTCACTTTCCATACTGAAGTTTATGATCCGCTCCTCATTTTCCAGTCAAAAGTTCTCATCACTTACATAGCTAGCATACAGGTGATTCCAGTCTTAGGCCTTTGTCATTAGAATGAGATCTGTAACTGTTTTAATGCACTGAAAATAATGCTGACAAGACAGGTGTTGTAAAGCATGAGTGTGCCTGGAAGGAGTGGTGAACACCATCACCCATTCTCAGCCAGTGCAGGGCCCCTGCTTTTGGGCTTGAAGGCTCCGACCTACCCTGAGGCTGTTTTCTGGACACAGGTCGTTTGGGAATACACAAACCTGCACTGGCAATCTTTTACTGCTGCACGTGGTTGTTGGTCTTTTTTAAGAGAATATGTTTGCTAGCTGAGAATGACAAGAAGTTTTGTGGGAGGAGGACATCTAGTGATCTGATACGTATTTACATGGGCTGTGTCCTTGCACAGCTGAGTCAGTCAGCTAACCAGCTACAGGATTTTTTGAAGAATAGTGAAGAGGGGAGCAGGTATGCTTTCCTGTAAAGCTTAGGGATTTGCTGAGGTGACACCCAAAACAACAGCAGCCTTTTAACTGCGTAATTTTTAAACCAAGCCTCTTGAAATTAAATGTTGCATGGAAGTAGTGATTATGGCTACACTTCTCATCTATAGCCATGCCATCTCCCAGCCTGTATTTTGCTGACATTAATGACCACTTACACATTTCTAGCAGAACGGCCATTAGGGTCCTGATGTATTTATTCTTAAAGCTTCCCATTGAACTACACAACTGGTAGCACCGCAGCATCTCTGAAATACACTGACAGCTCTTTAATAAATATTTAATTTAAAAAAAATTCTTCTGAAAACATGGTTTATTACATGTCGGACTGATGAAAATCAGTTATTCAGCATTGTAACTGCAATGGGAGAATATCTCCATAGTTCATGCTAGTAGCTCCCGAAAAATTGGATTTCTCCTATTAAATTTTAACTTTGAAAAAACCCTGCTAACAACATGCAGCTTTTTGTGTTGTTTTTGTACCAAACTGGTAACTGACGGGGTTGAAACTCTGCGTGTGTTACAGGCAAACACCAACATGAGCAATTCTCAAAGTCACAGGGAATATCCAGAAGGGTTAAAATAATCTCTTCAAACCATGGTAAGAAATCACATCCCTGATTCAGGACTGAAACCCACCCATTCTTATCAGAATAAAACCCAAATGCAGAATCAACTTTTTAAGAGTAGCTTATACTGGTAAATCCATTATAGTATGAAAATTCTAAATCTGCTTTGACTTTGAGAGGGATCAGTCCTGCCCTACAGAGTCTTAGACTTGTTATGCTGTATGAGGCTTGTAGGTGTCATCCTCTCATCATCCGAATGTAAATATTCTGCTGAATATCTGATTTTCTGAGAAGGTAACAGCAGATGGTAGATGATGGCACTTATACTGGTGTACAAATCATATAACCATTTTATATAGAGAGACAATTACTTAACCTTTTTCCAATTTTAGCCAACATAGCCCATGGAAGCTGGGCAAGGTGGGAAACAGCAAGAACTTTTTAAGGGACGGTAATCCTGCGTGTCTTATCATGACTTTTTCTTAAACTCCTTTGACTATTGAACTAGGAGTTCAAATTTCCCTGTACATGGACAATTTCTCTCAGGGTTAGGGGAGGTTTCTTTGTCATGCAGAACATTTTCATTCCTAAGTTTGATAAAAAAAGTTGGCATTGACATTGCTGTAGTTATTAGTCAAGCTTCTGGTTTTTAATATTTTCAACATGACTGATGTTTTGCCTTCTTAAATAAAGAAAAATCCTTCTCAGAACAAAAATATATAAAAATATATTGCTTTCTTCTATTTCCTTACTCTGAAAATCACCAGATGCCAAGCTCTGAACATAATAAAATTGAAGACCCTTCAGGGTGACCTAAAGAACCACAATGGTGAAGAATTATGATAAAGTGGTTTAGCTAATTTTGTAGCATGTGCTTGACACTAGAAAAATGAGAAATGAGTTTTCTGTTGCTAAATATAACGAATTCCTTTTCTGTCCTGTCATAAATTGTCAAACTTTGCTAATGAAAACAAAGATGTGGTGCATGCAAATAAAAAGGTTAATATGAATATACGTATTTAAGATGGAGAAATTCTGCATATTGCCACAGGAGGATTTTTTTTTTGCATCAGATATTGCATAATTCTTCTAAATAAGGTATTTTAAAATTAGCAGATTGATGTAACACAACTTCCGTATCTTCAGAGCAATTTTCTATTATTTGCAAAAATGGCTACATATTCAAGAGCATCAATACAGCTGAGTGACTTCATTTCAGGATAATTTTTAAGCCCCATTTACTTCTTTTTACTACAATCTGTGAGTATGCAATAGAACAAGGCAGCCACTTTTAGTTAGAATTAAATACATTTCTGAATCAGACCATGAAGTGCCTGATCATTTATTAGTAACATGACTTATCATTTATTAGTAACATGACTAAAAATACTCTTTTAGTTGTATTCGCAATTGTATCAAATTCAGTGTGTCTCAGCTTGATTTTGAAGACAGCAATAGGTGTCGTTTATTGTTTCATGCCATATATGAATAAATGTACCCTCAATAAGAGGTGGTTGGATTTCTTTTGATGATCACTCTAAAATGCTCATAATTACCATTTCATTCAGTTATGATGATATTAAAATGGGAAATTTGCACCTTGAGCAAATTTCAATTTATCCCCAGCCTCTAGCCTAGGCTTTTGCTAGTCAGACTGGTCAGGGTGTACAGTGGCAGTCACTGGAATCCCCCAGGACCTAACACCTGCATATTCCATAGAGCTCTTTTAACCCAGCAGATGTCCCGAGGGACATTATGAGTTCATGCTCAGGATGGGTTCCCCTGAGAGCCAAAAGCCTTTCTGGTACAAGACTCAAGTTGCATTTCCCAACTCTAGCAATAAGAAATTATACTGAAACTTTCCAGAATGTGTAAGTAATATTTATCCATTTAGTAAATGTAAGATTTCTGCAGCTACAGAAATTATATGTCATTTTCTTTTACAGTCGTTGTTGGCAAGTTAAACACAATGGATTTGTTCTGTACAAAACTGAAGGGATGCTGGAAGTCATCAAGCAAGTCACACAAGCAAATGCAGTTGCACAGGTCAAGAAAGGGAGATACCCACTAAATCCTGTTTGAGTCACCAATAACTTCACTGAAATTAACAGGATTCAAAAGCAGTGCAGCCAGGGTCTGCTAATAATAAAAAATGTGTTCTTGGAATGAGAGGTCCCTGGTGCTCCCTGCAGAATTCTGGTGCAGAAAGAGCAGCATGGCTTCAATGTCTCTGGAAGCCACGAAACTGACTTTAATTTGTTAAACCAATCTGGTAATCAATCTGTGCTCTAAACAAATCCCATGCAATGTTTTCAAGAGGTCAGTGAAGGAGATTAAGGTAGACTGTGGTGATCAGGCACAGGGCATGGCTGGGCAAGTGTATTGACTACTCAGCTACTGACACACAACTGGCCCTTTTAAACCCCTCACCCCTCTGCTCCCTACACTTGTTTCTCCACAAATCACCTAAATCCCCCCTTTCTCCTCATTTTGGTTTCTCCCTTGAACTTCCCTTATGCATATGCTCCTACAAAACACTCTTCCCCTGCATCCCATCCACTGTCCCTCACCCCTAGAGCCCAGAAGGTGCTCCAGTTTTGCCTTACAGTGCTGGGTGTCACACCTGGACCCCGGGGCTGAGGCTGTCTTGGGACAGCTCTGCAAGTCCTCCTGTCCTTGATGTGGTGTCCTGTGTGCCTTGTGTCCCATGCTCCTCTGGGCTTATGGGGAAGAGTGAGGGACTCTGCCACGGGCCTGGGAGCAGCCAGGGCAAGGTATTATTCAGGCTTCTCCTGCTGCCATTGTTTCTCCATGCTCCTTTGGGGATGTGCACTGGAGCTTTTACCACCTTATCTAAAAGGCAATGCGTTTATATTTTGATCATTTTTAGAGTGGCTTATGAATATGATGTCTCATTAAGGTTTTATTCCCCAGAATATCAAATTAGATGTTGTCAAAACTTCCTTCACTTAAAAATATATACTACATTGAAGTTAAACTAAGATTTATTTTGAATTTTTGAAAATTTAAAAAAACACCTCTTTAGGTAATATTTAGTTAAAATGTTCCACATTTACTAAATAAATACCTTGGGTTGAAGCTTAGCAGATATGCAAGTCTGAAAAAACCCCGTAATATCCATTCCCCGCTCCCATGCCACTTTGCTTGGTTTTAGTTTTTGTTTTGTTTGGGTTTGGTTTTGTTTTTTTTTTTTTTAAAGCAAGCAAACCAAGTGTAAGAGTTGTTTGCAAAATACTGCCTTCAATATTTGGTGGGTGAAGACCTTGAAGTGTTCCCTGAGCATGACCCAATTTGGATGCACAACAGCGACAGTGAGGGTCTCTGTTGGGAAACATCCCTGGAACAGCAGTCCAGGCTCCATGACACAGATCATCCCCGCTGAGTAAAGCTGCTTTTGTAGGGCAGCAGACAACCAAAGGCTGGCACCCTGAGGATTTGCTGCTTCTGGGCTACTCCTAGTTATTCAGTAAATTTTAATTAATTGGCTTGCCAGTTTCAGCATTTTTTTCCAGTTATACTGAAGTGAATAAAAGGAAGACCACACACATTTCTCTACTAGTGCACTAAATGTGCATCTCAGCATTTTTTGGAGCATAGAAGGCTTTCTAGGACCACGCATATTTTTATGCACACTTGTGCTGAGCACTACACGCCTACGAACAGCTCAAAGGTCACGTCTACATGGTCTGACAGACTGCACAGCTTCCAGTTGAAAACAGAGGCACAGTGACAAATAACTTTGCTTTGCAAAGGCAAGAGAAGCCTGAAGCAATAAATTCCCCACCTCCCTGTAAATAGCACTGGTGCCAACATCGTAGTAGCTGTTCAAAATATTAATACTAGAATGTAGAGAACAGTTTTGCATAAGATCCAAGGGTAACAAGTCAATAACTAATTTACACTGTCGTGCTTATTTAAGTACTGTTTTGTGTTTCCTAGGGACACAACATAACTTGGATAACACTTACTGACAGATGACAGATTGTCTCCATAGCTTTATGCAACCTATGCTCTGCACAATACTGTTCACTATCAGCAAAATCAGTACTTAGGATAAAAACTGATGAAAACATTTCTTTCCTCTTTTGCCAAGGTTCTCGTGTTAAAACACTCCAACTCAACACAGTTAAAAATGGAGCAAGTAACATAAATTCAGTATTATAATATTATACAAATTTTTACTCAATCAGGTGCCAAAAGATGGAACGCAGATCACATTTTCTTCTGAATTTCCTTGGTAAATAAACATTTAAATTCTCATTCAGAAGAGTGTAACCCAAGAATATTAAAAAGATGCATTTCAAATTATAAAAAACATACTAGGTAACTAATAAACTCCCTCACTCAGAATCACCTGATTGTATCTCATTTTGTTCAGCATGATAAAATGAAGAGTCCTATCAGGACCTTTTGCAGAATGAGATCTTAGTAACAGTTAAATGTTGCACAGGTCTTGTCCAAGGTTTTTTTTTTAATTGTTATTTAAGAGTGGTGTATTTCACTTGCCATTTATCACGAACTCATGTGCAGATTGCCTGAAGATTCTGTAACATCTTTCCTCTGCCATCTCACCTGAGCCTGAAGGACTTTCTCATGGCATGGGTTTACTTCTGCTGAGCCAACGGGCTGCTACTCTTAGCTGTGCCGAGAGTGTAGAATTGTCAGTGAGTGGGCACAGGCAAAGCAGTTTCTTTTTGGAGTAGTCAGCCTTGGGAGGAACAAGATTGATGGCTGGTATTAAGAGCCAAGATACACCCAAGGCAGGGTGCCCAGTGTTGCCGAACTCACACGACAGGCTTTTGGCAGCCCTGTCCCAAAGGCCACCTGAGATCTCCTGTGTTTTGATGGGCTGTGGGTAGACAGCTGCAGTTTTGCTCCTGCCACACATCCCCAGCGGGCAGAGTTCTCAAACAGGTAACTTTCTGTGTTTGTTTGCTCACGTTGTTCTGGGGAAAACCAGACAGGAGTCAATTGTAATTCTGGGCTGGAAGACATCCAACACAAAACAAGATAGAGATTGGGAGAAACTGGTAAAACAAATGAAAACATCCCAAGATGAGTTATGCCACAGGCTAATAATTCAGAGGTTAGACAGAAGTGCTGTATTCCTTCAATAACTGATGTACACATTCAATAGTCTCATCTAGTAGGTGCCTGTTCAAGATTTTAAGGTTGAGTGAGAGTTGCTGTTTTTTGGAAAGGGAGTGTTATACCACTCAGGGAGAATGAAGAGTCCTATTTATTTATTTCACTTTAATTTATTATTTATTTATCATTAAATGTCAATTTTCAGTGATCCTGAAGTCTAACCTGTTCCTGAGAAGTCTGATGCTACGTGATGAATCCAACTCTCTCAGTGCTTGGAGTCCTTCCCAAAGCAGAAAAAGCTGAAATGTGCAAGAAAGGTACCACAAAATGCACCACACAAACATAGATCTAATGAATTATAGGTTAGTATAAAATACAACAGCTCTTCAGTAAGCCCTAATTGTGAACCATGACAAGCCATGTCAATCAGTATGATATAAATGAAAAAAATTGCACTGTTCCCATATGGTCACCCTGTGAAACTTCTCAGAAGTAGAATATAACAAATGCTTACATCTTTCTCACAAATTAAAGGAGTATAATGTACTCCTTAAAGGCTGTGTTTATAAAATGATATTGACCTGCTTTTTAGAAGTCAAATATGTAAGTGGTGAAGAACTGCAATATGAGTTGTGAAAGAGACAATAGGCAAATGAGTAATCCCTGAAGAATTTCTGCTTAAACTGTATGACAAGCCCTAAACCTCGTTGGTTCTTAGAAGTATTTAATTTAGTGTTCCCGTGCCTTTGCTTCATGTTCCAGAAGATGGCAGTAGTCCCACAGTATCTTATGGATATATGTAACAGCTGTTTCGTCTCCATACAGACTGGGGTTTTTTCCAGCTGACTTTCTCTGTTTTACTACTTAAGGAGTAAATATTCATTAGCATTACTTCAGTGCTAACATACAGTTTGTACCCGATTTTTTTAGCACCTATTCAGAATTTTCTTTAAAAAAAAAATTCATTTCTAAATAAATCTAAAATGAAAAAAAAAAGGCATTTGTATTAAAATGCCTTATTTAAGGCCATATAAAAAGACATGCAATACTGTGCATCTACTACTCCACTCTAGGGAGATATTAATGTCTGTTCTGTCTCAGGCTGGAGAGTAGAAATCTGTGCTGTCAGTTCAATCTTGGGCTAAGATATAACTAAGTCATGATAGTTAAAACAAGTTTAATTGCAGCCCAGAGCAATGAGTAAACTTAAACACTTGAGCAAATATTATCTGTGCCTGCTGATGCATAAACTGAAGTACAGAGAAAAGCTCTTCTATTTTCATGTTTGTGTTGCTAATCCTCCATTTCATCAGAAATCTTGTCCTTGTCATTCTCTTAGACCCTTTAAAGTCGCACCACAACACAGTAAAAGCATTAGGTCCTCTTTTGGAAAAAAAAGAAGTGTATTATACTGTAACTGCAGCTGAAACTGAAGATGTAAATCTTCAGAATCTGATGCCAGGTGGTAACTGCAAAAGATGGTATCTGTAATTCTCTGTAAGCAGCAGCATCATATTTTGGAGACCACTGGCATGGCTTGAGGTTTAGAATGACTACAAATCCCATCAGAGAGAGCACGAGAACATGGATGGATTGTTTCCAGTGACACTGCCTGCTGCATTTATGGTCTCTTGCTCACTGCAGAAGTTCCTGGGTTTCATGTGTACTGCTTAGTTCACGATACACTGCATCAAACCCCAACGAGAGCTGCCTGTGTATGTTCCACTGAGACTACGCCCTGTCTCTTTGTCTGCATTTTCTCAGTACTTTGCACAAAAATGACTTGAGTTTGATTGGAACATTTGGATCTTACTTGATTAAATGTAATATATTGCTTTAATACCATCTCCAGTGTTCTTGAAGGTCAGTTTCTTCCCAAGTGTCTTTCAGAGTCTCTAGTTTCTATTTCTTTTCATCTAGGTGCCAGCAATTCATTCCATTGTGATTAATACATTTTTGCCCTGCTTGCTGTGCAAATTATTTTGGGGACAATAGATGAACTGTAAAGCAGCAATTGTGAAATTACCATGGTGAAATCCTAGCAAGTTCTTCTCTCTTCTTTTTTCTCCTCTTCCTTCTCTGTTTGCTGAACACAGTTGAGTTCCTGTCATGATGACTTGAGACTATGTCAAGGATGAGTAAAGAATGATTTATTAGATCAGTAACCTCTCTTGACCTTGTTTCTGAGAGAAAAAGGAAAATGTGTTCAGAATAATTTCAAACCCTTCCCCTATAACTTCAGCTGCCTGGAGCTGAACACATCTTCATTATCTTTGGAAAAATGCCTGAAAGACCCAGTTTCCCTCTCCAAATCCTCTTGAACGCCTACCACAGCACTGAACTGCAATAAGGAGGACACAAGGCTTTAGAGACTTGTACAAAGCCATGAGGAGAGAGATGAGCCCAGTTCAAAAGTCTAACACTTTCAGGTCCCTAAACTATTACCAACAGTAAAGGATGACCTGGTGAGAGATGAATTTACACCCTGTGCCTGTGACAAGCTGTAATTTACTTCATTAATCACCATTTTTAAAGAAAGGACAAACTTAAATGCTTCAGGGTCAGAAGTGATGGTGGCTGGTTTAAGCTGGACTTGAAACCGCCTCTGATGCAACTGAATGCAGCCCAGTGGCTCTGGCAGGAAGAGCTGCTGCATGTGTGAGGTGGCAGTTTCAGAGACAGGAAAGGCGTTGTGTGCTATGACAAAGCTGCTAAAGAGAAAAATGAGAACAACAAGACAGCAGCAGGGGAACAAAATTAATCATTCGTCCCTTTATTTAGAAGAACTTATGAAAGCTCTACAGCAGCACAAGGCTGTCTGGTCTAACTGTTTTCATGTAGAGCAGCTCTACATGAGAAGAGACTGCCACAGTCCAGATCCACACCTGCCAGGCTGACAGCAGGCAGAGCCAAGCTCAGCTCCAACAGACCTGGCAGTGGGAATGCACGAGCAGAGCCAGAGCCAGGCTGCAAATACGGAGCCACAGCATCAAGCCCTTGTTCCTAGGGGTGAACGCACACACACATTGCCTCTGCACTGCACCTCGGTGCAGAGGGGGTAGAGCAAGGAGTACCATAGAACCACAGAATGGTTTGGGTAGGAAAGGACCTTAAAGATCACCTAGTTCCAATGCCCCTGCCATGGGCAGGGACACCTTTACTAAACCACGCTGCTCAGAGTCCCATTTCTGATGTGTTTGTTGCAGGTGAGTAACTGCTGAAGTTTCCTTTACTTCCTTTTGAGCAGCAAAAGGACTCTGTCCTTTTGTGAGAATGCAGGGAGCTACAGAGTGGTTCTGGTCAGCAGGAAGGTTATAGAGAAAATCTTCCTGGAGGTCATGTACAAGTACAAGAAGAAAAAGACGGTGACTGGGAACATCCTAATTTCCTTAACTAAAGGCAAGTTTGATCTGACCAGCCTGATGACCTTCTGTGAGGAAGGGACAGGTTCTGGTGACTAGAGGACAGGAGTGGCTGTTTTCTCACCTTCATCCTATCAAGATTTTTTACAGTTTCACACAATAAACTTACAACCAAATTGCTGAAATATGGTTTTTGATAGGTGGACAGAAAATGGTGGCTGGCTTGCCAGGCTCCAAGGGCTGCAACCCATGGCATGAATTCCCACTGGCAGCCAGTCCCTAGTGGTATCCTTCAGGGGTTAATATTGGTACCAGATCTAAATCTAAAGATTTAGACATCTTTATTAAGGGCCTGGACAATGGGATATAGCACAACCTCAGCATGTTCACAGCTACCAAACTGCAGGTAGCAGTAGATATGCAGGAGAACAAGTCTGATGTAAAAAGAGAGAAATCTCATAAGAAGTCTCAAAAGATAATCCAAGGTCCTGCATCTGGAATAGGCTAATCCCATGCAAGAGAACAGGCTGGGGGCAGCTGGCTGGAAAGCAGTTTCACAGAAGAGGCCCTGGTTGACAGCAAGTTGAGCATGAGCCAAGTGTGCCCTTGCAACAACGAAAGCCAGCTACATCCTGGGATGTGTGAGCATGAGCATGGCCCACATTGCTTGCTAGCTCACTGCTATCCCCTGCTATCACTTCCCAAGTGGGGAAGTGCTTCCATCCCTTCTATTAGGCATTTGAGGTCCCCTCAGAAGTACTGCCTCCAGTTTAAGATCCCCAGATCAAGAAAAATTGATATACTGAAGCAAGTCTAGTAAATAGGTGTATTTGATATAACTCCTATGCAATTTCCTTTTTCTTTAAAATAAATGTCTTACGGGGAAGTGCAGCAGAGGTTATTCTGAAACCGATTGGGAATTACTAGATAACATCTACATTTCAATCTAGTTGCATAATAAGAAGAATAGAAGAATTCTCAGGTGTTTTTAACCAACCTGCAACACCTATAAATGCCAGCATTCTCTGTTAAACACCTAGGTCCTATTCTTTTTATTGAAAATTCAGTACAGTCAAGAATGCACCAGCCTTGTCAGTAAAGAAATATGGGGATTCTTAGTTCTTCCTCCAGAGCAGGAGTTTAGGGTTTGAAGGTGAAGACCCACACACTGATATGAGCACAGCGCACGGATAGGTGGACAGAGAGGCACACCATCAAAGTGAGGTGCTTCCAGCAGCAGCAAGCCAGAGGGCATGCCATGCCTCACAGGTGGAGTCCAACAAATACCACATCACTTCCTGAAGAGTAATGCCATGGCACCGTCCATAACTAAAACCAAAGTGGTTTTAGTTACATGCTTGGAAATGATACACGATACATGCTTCGAAAGACATTATAGATATTTATGGTGTTCACTATAATTAATTGGGTTCGTTCACATGAAATCAAACTCTTAAATTAAGTGTGTCTACAAGAACCCAGAGCTGTGTTTGGTAAATGTGGCAGTTTGGTTGAATTGTTGCACTTGTAGAACCTTGGATCATGAAGCTAGGGGAGGACTGATGCTGGCTTTGTGAAAATCCCATGGCAAACTAACCTTACATACACATGTTGATTCATGTTGGTTGTTGCTCATCTTGCACTTATAGTCTCTTCTCATAATACCTCCTAGGGCTTTTCTGAGATAACTGAATCCTAAAATCCATACTGGGGATGAGAAACAACAAATACTAACGCTATTTCCTTCTTGGAACTCTATTCTTTCTCTTAAATGAGCTGGCATGGCAAAACATAATCTGTGTAAAACACATTCACAATAATGCTTGAAAAAGAAAAACTCTTTTCCCCTTTCACTTTTAGCAATCTGTAGTTAATTTAGAGGAGAAAAAGCCTAATCTAAAACTCAGTGTTTTCCCATGTTGCCTTGTATGCTTTCTTTTACCTCGTAGAGTAGTCTTCATAAAGCAGCAGAACTAAGATAATGAAGTGATAAGAGCTGAATTTACACTTACTTTCTGATATATAGGCACATGCAGCGTTCTGACATTTTATACTTACTGGGCTTAAATGTTGCAGTATTTTGTTTTTTCATAAACAAGAACCAGGGAAGGGAATGCTTCTTTCTTCTCATCATGCTGCCTGTGGGACATATTGCTACATACTTACAGCAATAAAACAAAAATTTTGTGGGAAGCCATGGCACATATCTGAAGGGATTGAAGTTTTCTGCTCAAGAGTTTCTCCAAATCACTAGTGCATGGATGTTTTTACCAGAAGATTTTTATTAAAGAAAGTACACACAAGTGTGTCAGAAACTCTTTGATGTATGTCCTTCAAAATTGTTTCCATTTTCCCTGTCTGAAAGATACTTTTCCAGCGCATGCTAAATTGCTGCACATAAATATTTCTCTCGAGCCACTTAATTTTTATCTTTGCTTTCACTCTCCTCAAGGAAATGAAGTAAGGCTGATTCATAGAATCTATATTCTCCCTAAACAATTAAAGCAGAAAATCAGGTCTAGAGGTGAGGAAAAAGGGGGGATTATCCGGCACTTCAGCCAAGGCAAGTTATCAAATAGTGCTAGGACATGGGAAAAGGATAATTAATAACATTTGGCAGCTGTTTCCTTTTTGCCAGTTTAACACCACCTGTAGCTTTCAATTTTCTTAGCATTGCATCTGTGGTTCAAGGAAAACACAGCATAGGACTGCATCCAGCACAACAAACCTTGCAATAGTTTTTTTCCTGTGAAGTGACATCAAAGACGACTGGTGTTATCAGAAACCCATGAGGTTATATAATCTGTATAATACATGCTCAAAGCAAAAACTTAAGTATTAACAGCCAACAAATGCTTGGAATTTGCCAGACTGGGAAACAAAATATCCCCTAAAGAATACATCCCAAAGTGAGCAATGTGAGACTGCTGAAGGATTGTGCTGTTGTGAAAGGAAGGCAAACACAGCAGTGCACAGGACCTCAGACCTGGATTGTCACCTTCTTCTAATCCTGAGCCGACTACATGTGTATTCACAAACCATTTCACCTCCACTCCTAACACTCTGCTCTTATTGCCTACAGAGGCTGTAAATTTTCTTTTAAGTGAAGGAGCTTATTAGAAGGAAGATGTACATTTTCTGTAAATGTTTATAGAAAGACAAGTGGCTGATGAAGCTGTCACCACTGATGGGAAATAACTATTTTATGGTGACAAACAACAGAGGGGGTGAAGTGAGAACAGAGCCAGGGGAAGACCTGAAAGGAACGACAAGTGCTTTATATTTGACACTGTGCCTTTGATTTAATGAGTCTGCTTACAAGCTTCTGTTTCACAGTGCACTTGTGTGAGTTACGGGAGTGACACTGCAGTTTCAGGTTGGATCAGTTACGGAGCACTGTTGATCGAAACACAGGAAAATGGTGGGACCTGGATATTCTGTGAGCCTGGTGTTCATCAAAGCTCACAGCTGTCTTTCCTACTTACCATCAGCTCTGCTCCTTCTGACTATCTTCTAGCTTGCAATTTATACAAATGGGAAGCCTGGACTTGTAACGAGAATCCTCAGACACACTCATTTTTGTTATCTTTATTCTCCTTTTTTTTCTCCCTAATTGTTTTTTATTGAGCAACAATTTTTGCTTGCATTTACAACTATGGATACAAACCTTTGAGAAATTTCTCTGTATTCGGTTGTTTCAACAACGTATGCAATGCTAATATTCTCCCCTTAATTGATGCAAGTTAAGTCATTAGAGAGACAGACTTAAAATTGTACAAAATACAACAAGCTCCTGGTACAACAGAAAGCTCAACAAATGAACAGCTTGGTTGTTTAAATGCATGTACCATTATGAACATAGGTCCCTTGGTGTCTTACTTCCCAGTCAGATGCAAGCACTGTGGAATATGATGGGTGCACTAAGGGCTATAAGTGCACTCCAAGGGAACACCAGGATAAGTAAAGGAGGGGATCACAGGTTACTGGGTGGTATTCTTCAGGATTTTTACTGACAGCTTGGCTGACAAATCAAAAGTCGCTCTTACTCACCTAGTAAGCAATATTTTGTTTTTTCATGGTAAGCAGTATCAAACTGGGAAAAAAAAACCCCTGGGGTTGAAAACATTCCTGACTGACTGGGGCTGAAATAAAATTCAATCCATCACAACTAAAAAGAATGATCCGTAGTAAAAAGATAAGCAAAATGTAAATGTGTATGTGAAAATTGTTGTGTCAAATGCAAAGGATATTATTGATGTCACTGTCTGTACAACCCTCAAATTACCAACCTCCTATACGAAGAATTAACACTAAGTCAGTGATGATTCCATGTTTCTAGGTCATACTTTTGTATGTTGCAACATCAATAGGTTGGGAATACTTTACTAAGGATCATGTGAATCTAACTTCCAGCAGGTAAAACTAACCACTGGCTTCTGAGACTTATTCAGGGTGCAGGTCCTTCAAGTCATCTGTCCCTGGGGCTCTCTTGCTGTCTCCTCAGTATTGAAAATGACAGCTATCCAGAAACTGTGACTGGAAGCTCATCCAGTTGCAAATATTTAGATGTAAAAATGTACAGTGCACTAATTTTCAAATCCTTTTATTCATAAATAAATGGGTTTTCATTTCAAAGAAGTTAAAAAGAGAAAGTCATCAAGTTTGTGTAATTGTTATAACAACCAAGCAGCTGTTGATATGGTTGATACAACTACAGCAATATTCCTAAACTTCAAATAAAACCTGCTAAATCCTACTCTTATTACTCATGGGCTTCGAAGCCTGAGAAATTCTAGCAAGATACATAATGCTTTAACTCTTGCTCACTTGTTACTAATGAGGCAATGTGGGGTCCAGAAATCTCTTTGTAGCAACATGTCCTAGTGGTCCAGCTGAAAGTATGGTTTCTGCTTCCAATACAGTGTAAGATTTAATCTCCATCAGCAGATTTATGGTTCTAAACCCGTATTTCTAGAAGGCTGCAGATCTAAATGACAGGCATGAGAAGCAGTACCTGCTCCTGCGGTGACATTAACATCAACACGCCTGCTTTTGATACTCCTTTCTTCACTTCGTAAAGCATGCATCTTCCTTGTAAAATCAGGTTAAAAAAAGGTTGCTGTTTCCCCCTAACTTTTTTCATTTTTTTCTACGAGAAGAGTGTTCAGTCTTCCATGTCTGAGTCACTCTTTATACTCGATGATTCTTGTGGGTCCCTTCCCACTCAGGATATTCCACGGTTCTATGATTTTAGACAAAATATTTAGATGGTCTCAGGACTCTCTCAGAAAGCTGCACAGCAGAGCTGGGTGTCCTTACAAATTTATTCCATACATGATCTGTGTTTCTTTCAGTTACTCAGGTGGGAAAAGTTTGTGGGAAATGGTGATATCTTGAATTAATTTTAGTCATACAGGTTGGAAGAAACAGAGGAACTTTCAGCATATCAATCTTTCTCCTAGCCTGAAAAAAATTTGTCCTGCTTCTGTTTTAGACCAGGATAACAATTTGTACCCCATTCCCAGACCTCATCTATGTTTGGGTTTTTTTCCAAAAATTTATTGTTTTTAAATTAAACAATAGTTTAATTTAAAAAATGCTTTTCATATATCCTTAGACCATTTTAGTAACCACAGCATTGTTACCACTGCTGCAAGAGCAGTAGAAAGAGGTTCTGACTCCAAAATAACTGCAGAGGGCAGCATTAATTCGTTATTTAAACCCCCCAGTGACAAAGAAGATCAATGTCCCTTGAAAATCCCAAATATTTTATATGTAAATAACCCACGGCTTTGATAAGCAACTTCAGCATGTATTACCAAGAGCAAATATGAGAGGATTTTTTGATACACTATTTCTTGAAAAAGTATGTAGCTAGATTATGTTAAAAATTTCAGATTCTGAATAGATTGAATAGTGTGTTCTGTAAGAAGCTATTTTTAAAATGCTTTATTATAATGTTGCAGTACAGTGGCATTCACCAACAACTTTTTACAATATGAATAAAACCACAAAAGAAAGATTGGCAGAAAACCAAGTTTGACACCGTTCTTGTTTGTCCCTGATGAATTTCAAGTTAATAAGACTTACTACAACTAGAAACTAATGCTTTTTAACATGATGTTTATTTACACAGATATCCAGTTTTTGGTACTAGTGAAGTTATTGTTCTCTTTGCAATTCCTGGGACTGTAAGACATTTTTTCAGGGCACAGGGCAAACTTGAATCTTTGGTTATGGGTAGGTAGTCTTGTAAGCATACACTCCATGGAAAGAGTTCAAAATGTGCTTCCCCTTTGTACATGAAATAAAATGCAGACTTTTTTCTCATCGTCTAATGTTCATTCCAGAGCTCACTAATTTCCTCACTTGCAAGTATCCGGTTTTATGGGTCTCAGAATATTGTGGGAGCTCATCAGCAAACTTTCAGTGTAGAAGAGCAGAAATAACATACCCTCCATTCAGTAGGCACCTGATGGATTTCTCAGTTTTGTTCAGTAAATCATTACTTTTCTAGGAGTCTTTCCAGAGTCCTGCTGTAGTTTGGAGAACTCATCCGACAAACCTTCCTTTATGATCTTACAGTACTGTTCATTCCATTTAATCCAACCTTGACTTCCCCCTTTCATTACTGTCTGACCCTGCATGCAGACTAGGTATTCTCTGGTTATTATCATTAGAATATGTGGCTGCACATTTTTCAGTGCCATGCTTATGTGAATTTGATCTTCCCTTTCAGTAAAACAAAATGTTTCTGTTTATGTATGTACAGCACTTGGTGTTGGGGTGTGTGTGTGTGTGTGTGTGTGTGTGTGTGTGTGTGTGTGTGTGCATACACATCGTGGTCCATCTGAAAATGCTCTGAAGCTCACTCCTTGGAATGCTCATCTCTGTGGATTCAGATTATAAAAGTCTGATGGGAAACCACCCTTTCTTCTGAGGACGCTTCAAAGCAGCTGCTTGCAGCTGCCATATCTGCTCCACTTTTAAGTCTTTCACTGAGAAATTTAGATTTTAGTTTATGTCTTTCATTTGAAAAATCAGAAAGCAGACACTGAATCTTGCCATTAAACTGCAATTTTAAAAGCATGAACTGCATCAAGACAGAAAGGTCCTCCCACTGTAAAGAAGGTCTCAAGTCCTCTGTTACCCTGCAGCACAAAATGGGCTGTCTTTAGCCTCTGACAATATTTGTTTAAAATTTATGGCCCTCACCCATCTGCATTTCTTAGTTCACGGTGTGTTTGTATAGTAAGAGGGAGAGAGGTAGAGAGAGAGAAATTCCTCCTAACATTTATTTTAATAGAAAAGTTCCCTGATTAAAATAGATGTTGATACAGAGCTTTACTTAGAACTTATTTTATAAAAAGACTCCAGCGATGCAAGCAGATGCTAACTGCCTGCTGCTATAATATGTCCTCCAGCCTAAATAATATGTCTAACTATGCCAGAACAGCCAGCAGCATGTTGACTAAAACTGCTTCATCCTGCACGCTGTGTAGAGACTGATTGCATTGGGGCATGACAATAAGAGTGGGAATGGATTTAAATGGCAGCCAGAAACTTCATTATCATATCGCTGGGAAAGGATACAGCTTTTCCACTTTCTAACCTTGTCACATGTCAACTACTAAAGTGTGGCCAACATGGAAGTTAAAATAATACACATAACAGCACTATGGTATCTGTTGTTGTTTTCAAAGCCTTTTGTCACAAAGTTTGTGGAAATAGATTCTAGGATTTGAGAGGATTAACTTTTTGTTTTCCAACCACATGTAAGACTGGAGTCTTGGATGTAAGGGTTAGGGAAGTCCTTATCAATGTATGCAGCCAATACAAATGCAAAGAAAGGTTATGTGATTCATGTTAATAGCCTAACAGCAGCATCACACTGCAGGGTATTCGTGTTAGGTTTGAAACACATGCAAACCAGGTAATTAATGTATTTCAACATCAAGAATCCTGATACACAAAAAAGGTGCCTTCATAGTTCCTATTTGATGACAATAGTAATCCTGATGTCATTACAAAGAAGATTTAAGTGAAACATTTTTTCAAGAAAAAGATATATTCTGTGTTTACTAGCTAAAGCCCAGTGTTTGTACAGACAAAAGTGATTCAATGGATTATGGATTAAAAACTGCAACTTGGGGTTTTTTATTCTTATGAAGGAATGGCTCTTTTGATAAAGGCAGGCAGCTGCAGCTCTTTTGTTCCATTCTCCACAAAGCCAGATAGACTCTAAGCATAATAACGTACAGGATAATGTTATCACCATATGTTGTAACAAAATGCAATGTTATAAGAAGGAATGTTAAAATATGTCTTGTTATTTTTATTGTACAGTAATTTCTGAAATCGTTTTGCCCAGTTTCATGTGACTGCTTCAAAAGATGAACCTAATTAAGGGCTAGCTGATTAAACAGCTGATATAACTTGTAGCCAGAAGGAATATCCCTCCACAGCTTCCCTGGCAATCAGCTCCATGAAGGATTGACCCTGGAGTTGCTGGACTCCAGGTTCCCAGCAAAGCCACTCTATCACTTGCCTTCGCAGATGAACAGGGGAGGGAAAATATAAAGAAAGACACTTGGGTCAAGATAAGAACAGGGAGGGATCACTCACCAGTTACTGTCATGGGCAAAACAGACTTGACCTGGAGAAATTAGTTTAATTTATTACCACTCAAATGAGAGTAGGATAATGAGACGAAAACGCAAATCTTAAATCCTCTTCATCCTACACCTCCCTTCTTTCCATTCCTAATTTTGCTCCCGAGTTCTATCCGTCCTTCCCATCAGTGGCATGGGGGCACAGGGAATGGGGCTGCAGACAGTTCCTCACACATTGTCTCTGCCACTCCTTCCTCCTCAGATGGAGGACTCCTCACGTTCCTTCCCTGCTCCAGTGTGGGATCCCTCCCCACATGTCTGCAGAGATGTTTCTCTCAAGTATTCTCACTTCTGTCTCTGGTTGTAGTTGCTATTTTGCAGCAACTATTTCCCCTTTCTTAAATCTGTTATCCCAAAGATGCCACCACTGTCACTGATGGCCTTGGACAACGGTGGGTCCGTCTTGCAGCTGAGTGGCGTTGGCTCTGTGGGACATGGGAAACCTTCTGGCAGCTTCTCACAGAAGCCACACCTGTAGCTGCCCTGCGGCCAAAACCTTCCCATGCAAACCCAATCCAGGCTTGTACTTCAGGAATTTCCCAACACCTTCTCTATGAACTCCCTCTCCAGTGCTCACCTGACCTGACCAGGCTGAGGCCACTGGGGCTCTGGAGCACTACAGGGAAACATCTTTGGGCAAGACCTTTTGTTCTTCAATGGTTTAAGCAATGCCTAAGCCATTAACCACTTCAGTCTCTCACACCTTTCTGGGGGGATATAGCATATGGAGCTATTCAGGATCTTATTATCTGAGATGTATTGTCACAGTAATCCAGCTACAACGGAAGGTGTGAAAGGCTCCGCTGCATGCATCCAAAAGGAGGCAGAATTGGAAAGCAATTTTTTCAGTAAATTAATCTGTAGCCATGTTACTAATGGAGTGTGTGCCACTCTGACAAGCAGTGGTGAAGCAGGAGCAGTGTGAGGGCTGATGGTTGTGTGGGAGTCAGTGTCAGAGGCAGAGCTGCAGCACGGTGGCCGGGCAGAGTCTGACTTCGCCACTGCTAGAAGAGGAAAAAACAGACAATGTTCGTATCAGACAGCAAATACAAGCCTTGTTCTGCTCCAAAACCTACTCTTTGAGATAACAGGATGAAGCCTGTAAGTAATTTACCTTGTGGCATCACTGGGTGCCTTGCTATGTCCACTGCAATGAGACAAACCGTCTGTTGATGGGGGTACAGTCACACATGGCCCATTCTTCCACGGTTGGATTCACCTTCCTCAGCTGTATTGGCAAGATAAACTCAGCGGCTTTCAGGAATGCTGAAAGGTCTGCATACACCTTGGAGAGGAAATACAATCATGGAATCATTTAGGTTGGAAAAGATCTCTAAGATAATCAAATCTAACCGTTAACCCTACTCTGCAGTGTTCACCACTTAACTATGTCCGTGAGTGCTACATCTACACATCTTTTAAATACCACCAGGAATGATGACTCTATCCTAGGCAGCTTGTCCCAACACTTGACAACCCTTTCTAAGAAGAAATTTTTCCTAATGTCCAACCCAAATCTCCCCTGATGCAACTTGAGGCTGGTTCCTCTTGTTCTATCTCTTGTTACTTGGGAGAAGAGGCCAACCCCCATCCGGTTGCAACCTCTTTTCAGGCAGTTGTAGAGAGCAATAAGGTCCCTGCTGAGGCTCCTTTTGTCCAGGCTAAACATCCCCACCTCCTCAGCTGCTCCTCATAAGATTTTGCAAATATCTATAATCCCTAAGTATTTTGCATACCTTACTTACCTGCTATGAAGTAATGATTTTCAATATGTTTCAGCCAATTTTTTCTGAGATACAGCTGATCTATCCAAAGATGTCAAAGAGCTCCAAGGCCTTTTCAATGTGTATTTCAGCTATCAGGCTATTCTTTTGTGGATAGAGTAGTTCCAGTTACTTAAAGTGAGTGTTTATGACACCAGAAAACATCAGGATGGCTTTAAACCAGAAGATTTTTGAAAAATAAATATACACCAGAATGTCAATTTAGTAATGAGTCATCAGCAATCTTCTGAAATGGACCCTCACAATTTGCTATTTCATGTAGAAATTAGTTCTTTTTGAAATGCAAAACAGGTAACTTTCATCTGTTGTGTAACCTCAGAATTACTACATAGAAGATAGAGAAATTAATATATTTGTAGTAAAGAGTGTCAGCACCTAATATTTCAAACAACAAGCATATACCGTGACTCTATTACTGCTGTTTAAATGCCACTGGCGTGTAGGACTAGATGGAAAAATGTTTGCAGGTACAATCTTGTCGTGGAAAGCTGGAATGGAAATATTCCATAATTGGAAAAGTGAGATAAGATTGCTGCCATTTAAGAGAGCCGGGTGGCCCTACAGGCATTGGTTTAAATGTCGGAGCTGTGTAGGGACGGGAAATAGAACACCTGCCTTGACAGAAATGAATGAAAACCAAGCATCATTTGGAGAGGGGAGGAAACAATCACGATGACAACAAACTCAAATGAACACAGCCAGCATCCTGAAACAACCCCAATGCAAGTCCTTAACGTCTCACGGTTGCTTTGCTGGGGTGCTGTCAGGCAAACACGTTGCAGAGGGTCCCTTCAGACGTGGTACAGCACATCAGGGTGGGATGCAGCATCGCAGGCGCAACAAGCCACAGCAGGGAGAGTGTAACAGCAACACACGAACACAGAAGTGCCCTCCAAAGTGACTCTGAATTTTGGGTGTTTCCTGTTCCTTCCTTTGAGCTCATAAGCCATGAGGGTGTGGGAGTTAGGACTCCACACAAGTCCTTTATCTTTTGGCCTCTGTGAAGCTTTACCTTCGAGCCTGAACAGATGAAAAAATGCCTGCAGATGTTGTTTCAAGTTGTTTATTTCTTCTTATCTCTAGCTTGCTCTCAGCTCCGGCCGTGAGTCTGATGCCAGCCGTGTCCAAGCGGGAACTGCCCAGTCCTGGGCTGTCCCGTCCCTTTTGTACCCTTTCCATGANTGGTACAGCACATCAGGGTGGGATGCAGCACCGCAGGCGCAACAAGCCACAGCAGGGAGAGTGTAACAGCAACACACAAACACAGAAGTGCCCTCCAAAGTGACTCTGAATTTTGGGTGTTTCCTGTTCCTTCCTTTGAGCTCATAAACCATGAGGGGAGGGGTAGAAAAATATTCTAGCTGTAGCTATCTCTTGCTAACACAAAATAATGTCTTTGCTAGCGAAGGAGGAACTTCTGAAGGGTCTAAAGGCTGACCTGTGGGACTGAATAGCACCACAGATGGTGAACTCAGAGCACTCTGACACAGTTTAGCTCTCTAGTGCCAAGCACCAAAGACCCAAGATAACTTATGACCTCATCGAAGTCTTTATTTCCTGGTTCCAGGAAATTACCTTTGGAATTTTTTTATAGACATTGAAGGAGATTTTATTGCATATATGTGCATAATTGATAACAGGGGAGAATTTCCAGATTTTATAGCCCTTGAGCAGCGCAGTAGGCTGTATTCAGGATCCTTACTGGTGGTTGATAGCTTTATTTCTGTCATCCTCCAGCTATCTGATGAACAGCATACATTTCCTTGATCAGCTGGTATGGCAACAAAACATGGCATTTATGTTCACTTTCTGTAGCAGGTGCTTCTATGAAATGTCCATACAACTGCAGTTGTCAGTGGTTGGCTGCTGTCATCCAGGAGTAAAAATGTCCAGGGACACAAAGGACAAGCCAAATAATCTTCTTATTTTCATAATTTCCATTGGTAAAACAAGCAGTAGTTGTATCTATTGAAAGAAAATTAAAAACCTCCAAAATGTAAAATAGGAGAAGTGAATTTGGTTAGTGTGCCCACTATAACACAGATCAGGCTTCTTGTTCTGGATATTATGGATGATATTAAGACTTTAGGCATCAGCAAAGCACCACATCATAATTTTTTATGGTCTCTGTGATGTGGATAGTTTCCTTTATTAATGTATGCTTGATAACGATTATTTTAGCCAAGCTGTAGAGGAGTATAAGCACAAAAGATCACCCCTAATTAGGACTATTAATTGAATTTGACAGTAGAGGTAATCAGGGTAGGAGGCAGCACTGCAAGAGCAGAAGCAAGTCCAGTTGGCTAGTCAAGAGAGACAGGCGTGTGTGACATATGGCAATGCCTGAGAGCTCTGAAAACTCCTCAGTAGATGTCACCCCCAGCAGGAATTTACAGCCCCTAAGCAGCCCAAAGTCAACACAAACTGTTAAGGAAAAAAGACCATCATTTCTCCACTCAGCATGTACCGTGCTGAGCATTTTTTGGGAAATAGCAATGTGCAGATCACTGGTCTGATTGATTACTCTGGGACCACATCATCAGCGTGGCCGTGGTCACTGTGGGAACATAATTTTCAAATTTGCAACTTTGCTGGCTGCAAACGTGCCAGTGCAAGGGGAAAGGAAGAGGCCCATTAGCTGTAACGCGCGTTCACAAAAGCACACCATGGCTTGTCACAGTGACAGCAGCAGGCTCCACTGAAGCAGCCCGAGGCTGCCATTCACCCATCTGGGCTCTCCAGGTTGCCAGTCGCCCTGTCAGTGTGGAGCGTTCCCCAGGACGGATGGGGCACGGGGCAGGTGGGGCAATGGTGCTGCTGCAGCTGCTGCTGCCAGCCTGGTGTCCTTGAACAAACTGGCAGCTGCAGAAGCATCACAGGGAAATATCCTTGGCAGGCTAGCCTTGCCTTTGGATGCTCTCCACTCTTCAGCAAACAAAGGATTCTCTCCACGATAATTTCACATGCAGTTGATTGCCAGGTGCCTCACGAGGACTAACTCTGGAAAGAGAGCTTCTGCCGACTGGCTACAGCTGACATGGGACTGAAACCTCAGAATGCCTTCGCTGCTGTCCTCAGCACACTGCAACACTCCAGAGAAACCTGGCAGAGTTCTCAGGGTTGTGGCTGCTGCTGCTCATTCTCCCTGGCTCCTCTTGCTGAGTGTGCTGAGAAACACAGGGGCTACAGATGGTGGTTGTTTGCCTTTCCTGGGCCTCTTTTGTAGATGACATCAACAAGTTCTTGCAACAACAACCTCAGTTGCTTGCAGTTTATGATTTTTGAAGTTAAAAAAAAAAAAAGCAGGAAAGTAGTGACTGTCAATTGTCACAAACATCAAAACTGCATCTTTCTTAGCCAATAAATGATAGTGAGTCACAAAATTCCAGTTCCAGTAGCTCTTCTAAAATCCAGGGCTGAATCAAAACACAGATGAGTTCATTTTACAAATCCGCTGCCGGTAGATCTCTGAGCCAAGAAATTTGTATCTCACACAAATGCCAGAGGCGATAGGTAAGGTATTTATAAATGTTTGCAGAACCTTGAGTCATTTCCAGCTCACTTCCTTTAACTCCATTTATAATTTCAAACCTTTGAGTCCTCCAGCAGAAGCAAGCTGGCAATGGTGGTGGCAGAAGCCAGGATATTTTTTTTTCAGTTACATGGATGACAACAAATGCAGTTACTGCTGAGATTTGGCTTAAATTGGTCTCCTTCATCTACTCTACATCCTCGTTCTCTAGAGACTTTATTCCTTCTGAGGTTGCTTCACTCAAATTGAAACACAGTAATAACTTGTACAGAATAGAGTGGAGGGGGGCAGTAAGCCTAAGGCAAACAGGCAGAAGGGAGGTCTCTCTTTTTTGGAAGTCAAACAAGAAATGTCTAAAGACCGAGTTCTTTTCAAAATTCAACACTTAAAAATAACTACTAGTAGTGGGAACCAGGTCTTCTGAAAATCCCTTTTCTTTCTCAATGCCTCTGAAATTTTAGTGCTTTCTATAGACTTTTAAAACTGTTTGAAAATGATCATTTAGATGTTTAAAGTCAGGCACCAAGAAATGGGATCAACCACCTGAAGAAGTCTCCTTTCATCCAACACAGAGGAATGAACTACCACCATCTACTCCTACAAACTACTCTTAAACAAAAAGCTATCTCAACTGGCTGTGTTAGCTGTTCCTCTCCAGTTACCCCTTTTTTGTGCTAGTGATTGAAAAAAGGAGCACAAAATTCAATAAAAGTTTGTCTGAGGTACTACTAGCCTTAGGAAAATACTTTTGTACAAATAAAACATACAGAAAATGTTAAAGAGCTCTCAAAGGTAAGTTACAAATTAAGAAGAAACCCACAAAAGTTACAGGGAGGAAAATAATTTTTAGAGACTTTGGTCTCTGTCTAAACAAAACAGAAATGAACAGAAAAACAGAATCAGAGCACATCCAAGCTCAAAACACATCAAGACGAATAGTAGTGACTAACAAGAATGAAATTAAAGGTTATTCATAAAATCAATTAATGAGGCAAATTGAGTTAATTGTTGCAATACACTTGCTTTAATAAAAATAAAGCCCTTGGATTGGGGCTTTCCCCACATTCAGTTTTTCCTGTTACAGACTGTAATTTATTTTTGATAAATTTGGAGACACATGTCTGGGAAAAAGGAATTGTTAACCTGCCACATGGCTGAAATTGCTTTTGCTGTTGCAATTTTTGGTGAATGCAAATAGGACAATAAGATTCTGTACATGTAATTGCTGAATTTGTTATTCATAGTACTGGTTTTTAAAATACACAGAGGAAATGACAAATTTGCACTCATTTATCTATTATCCAAGGCACCCAGATCCATTCACTTTGAAGACAGTCACAGAAACAAATAAGGAACAGCTATTTGCACAAAGTTTTGAATAAATAAATAGATTCAATTAATTTATTAGCCGGGAAATTGGGTCTTACACTGCTGCCTATTCCTGTTACCTCATGGAAATACAGACTGCTGGTTGCCTGCCCCAGTTTTCACTTCCAACGAGTTACACTTGTTCTGGTGCACCCAGTCAGGTTCTGGACTAGGAGGCTCCTTCTCCCAGGCTCTCTAACCAACTGTCCTGGATTGCAGTGCACAAGGCTGCACTCAAGGTCAGTTGTGGCGTGTAGATTTCCCTGCAGTGGCACGGCAAGCCGCAGCCTTCCCGGAGAGCGCTGTGGGGATCTCTTAGGGAGAGCAGCCGCGCTGCATCCCGGGGCCTCTTCCAGGCTGCCCCTCCCTTGCTCTGGTTAGCAGTGGCTCCACAGCATGATGATGATAAAGGAGGTGATAAGGCTCTCCGCATGGGGACCTCAGAGGATCTTTATTCCATGCTGGCCCCCAGAAACCTTGGACCGGCACATGTGCTGGCTCCCAAAGGCTGAGGGCCAGCACATGGCATGGTTCCCCCACAGCAGAGAGAGGGGAGCTGTCGGCAGGCTGATCCCCAAAGGCAGAGAGGATCACATGGCCTGTAACCAGTGGTTTTGTCTGGGGATGAGAGGGGCGGAGAGCTCATGGACTCTCAGGGCATAGGGGCAGTACATGAGCGGAGTTGGGGTAACAATCAATGGGAGAAACCCTAGGGAGTGGTTAGGACTAGGGGCGGGGAAGGGAGGAACAGTGTGGGAAGAACAGGCATTTAGTAAGAGGAGGAGTGGGGAAATGCAGTGCCACAGTCAGTGACCCAGTGAAGACATTGCCCAGCAGCAGATTACTCACATGCTTTGGAAATCAGTGTAATACTTGTTTTCAGATGAAAATACCACTTGCTGTGAAATTAAATGTTGTTTTCTGTGTCCTCTGTGTATTATATTCTGGGTATGAGGATGAAAGGCATATTTTTCAGACAGGCTAAGCTGGTCTAAAACCATGCTGCTACCAACTATTTCACACTTTCCCTGGCCATGACTATATTCCCATATGATGGCAGAGCCTTATGAGTTTGCCCATTTAATTACTCTGACTGAACACAAATCCTTCTTTTGTGTATAAAATTTGTTTCCAGTCCTCGCACAGCTAAATTAAGGTCTTTAATTGATATAAGAGCAAGTGAGGGAACACAAGATCAAACTGGGTGGGAACACCAGCACCTCCTTCCCCCATCATGTCTTTAGATTGGCTGGAAGGGAACAAGCCTTCTACCTCCAGTTATGGTTTGTTTAGTAAAAGGTGTTAAAATTTGTTTAGTACCAGATGTTTTGCAACTGCAGCTAACATTTAAACTATGTAAAATGAGACTGAAAGTCTGATGTTGGGTTAAAACACTTCGCTTTCACAGATTTACCCTTCCTCACAGCCGTTTGATGCATCAAATTTCATTCCTTCCTTTCTCATCACGCAAGACTGTCTTTTCGTCTCTTCCATCCCTCAGATTCCTTCCGTCCTGGATTACATCAATGAAATCACATTAGGTTTACCCTAAAATAATTTAGTAGCATTTAACAGACTATGGATTGAAACTCATGTCTCACATGCTTCTGGTTTTGCAGCGCAAATTATCCTGGAAAATATGCAGAAAACCGCAGAAACTGGAAGTCAAAGGCACTTGTTACAAGAATCTGTGGTCAGTAGTATCACAATATTATATGGAGGAAGAATACAACTGAGCTGAAAATAGAGAACTAATCTGTCCCACGGGCCGTTACTCAGCTGCAGTGCTTGTGCTGCACGTCAGAACAAATGTCCTTCATAAGAACAACATTTGACAGGACTTTGGAGGGCAAACATGTTACTGCTGCTGTAATGCCAGTAAATTCACCCCAGACTGTTCCTGACAAGTTCTGGACAGGGTCATCCCCTACTTGCTGGGAACCAGAGGACCAAGAGCTGAACGCTCTGTGCATGTCTGTGCTCAGACCCACTGAACCCCTCAGGTTGGTGTCTTAAAGGAGACAAAAAGGAACTGGGAAAGGGAATCCTCTGTATGCTACGTCTTATGGGAGATCAAAAAGAACTGGGAAAAGTCTGTTCTTCTGGGTGAACATGTACAAGATAAGAACAATGCTCCTGGGTAAAGGCCAGGAGGGCAGCAAGGAGGGTTGATGCAGTTTAAGTGCAGGAGGCTGTTTGAGGGTTGCAACAGGACTCCTGGCTGACCTCTCCAGTATTACCTCTCATTACTGGGACATCATATGATTGATGTTAATGACTGAGCTGGCCCCATCCATGTCATTTTGCCTGTCTCTGCCAACAGATGTGAACAAAATTAGCAGCTGGTATTATTCTCTCCTGTTGCCCCAGATCTCATTAATGAGGCAGCCTGAGTACAGTCCTTTATTTCTGCTTCCCTGCCAGTCAACCCCTGGGCCAGGATAACAGCCCTTGCCTTTCTCTTGGCCTCATGCTGTAGTCCTCAGTAATTTTGTTTCAAGGTGTTTAGAGGCTAGGACTATTTAATTTGCTCCCTAACCATTTTCGTTTGATTCCTGCTATCGAGTTTTTGTTCGTGTGTCAAGCTCCAAGAGAACACTGTTTAAAATGTGAAGTATGAAAGCACCAGAGAGCTGCAATGGCACAATGTGTTATTCTCCTCCACGTAATCGGAATAATTTGTTGGCTGAAAAGTCCAGGAGTGAATTTTGAATTTGCCATTCTCCCCTTTTTTGCAGAAACCACCTTTTTGAGCCCAGGCCAGTTACCGGCTTGATGGCATTGAAGGTTGCTTTTGTAGCCGAGAGCTGAAGAGAAACTCCAGCTGTGTTTGGCTGGTTAGGTACAGGTGACTTGGGTGCAAAGTCTGAATAACCACTTGATTAATCCAAACACATCGTAACTGTGCAGTTATCAGAGAGCTATGGTATATTTCAGTTATGTATTACCGTTGTAATACTGTTAATGTATTACATGTTGATTTCTCCAGCATGGTCTGTTATTGCCAGAAACGGGGACTAGTGGGACAGTAGATTTGTGACTACTGATGAGTGGAAAAAACAGAATTATGTTTGTTTTATGTCATTTTTGGTAAGTGATATTTTTTATTTGCAGAGTTTCAGAATGGAAGAAATTACACTGGGGCCCAAAAAGTAAAAAAGACATCTCTTACACAGATATTCTGTAAGAATTGGTGTGGTTAACATACAGGAAGAGTAGGTAATTGTACGTTTACCTACAAAGAATGATCGTATCGTTCTGATAGCTACTCGTGGAACATTTGGAAATCAGCCGTTCTTTCAATTATGTGGCAGAGAAGAAACAAACATGGTAAACATCAAAGGAAACCAGCCCTGGATTTATGTCTCTCTGAAACCCCTGGATAAATAGCCAGGAGAGTCCTGTCTTCTGTGTAGCCATTTTTATAGCTTTGAAGACAAGTGGCTATAACCTGTGCAAGCACACACAGATAAAAGAAGAAGGCAAGGCAGGATCAGGTTCAGCATTTCCTCTTTCAGGGCTAATGCATTGCTAGTTCTTGAGTTAAACCAGCTTTCTCCTAGTTGAAATCTTGCTCTCTTAAACATAATTGTAGGAGAAGGAGGCATGGATGTAAGAAGTTCTATTAGTAACTGTGGTAGTGTAGAACAAACAAATACCAGGTTACCATTGAGAATTTCTACTGTTCCGATGACAACAACAAAAAAATCAATTCATACTTTGAGATTTTTTCTATAATAATGTTGATTAATGCTATATATAAAAATCAGTGCAATTTCTCACTCATTTTTGCATTAATAAATTAATTTATAAATTTGGAATTGGAAATACTACATACTTATGTCTGTTACAGTGACATAATAGTCAACACAAAATGTTGTTGTTTGAAATCAAACTCTAAAGCTTTAGTTCCCTTTTTGTCACCACAAAAGATCAAGCTGGTGGTAGTAGGCATTTGTAATCCCAGTGGGACATGTTTATTGCTTGTATAACCAGCATGGTCCCGCTTTAAGCTCTCTGCTTTCATTTTTAGTACCAAAGAATCACAGACTCTATCTTGTACAGATTTACAGTCACAGACTTCTGTAAACATTCTTCTGGCAAATAAGAATTTCTACTTTGTCTTTTTACTTTCTTTTGAATTAGCTCAGTAAACATCAGAGGATTATTCACTCCAGACAAAAAAGCATTGGAAAGCACAGCTGAACACTTACCATCTTGCCTTGACTACACATTAGATGCAAAATGTGAGCAGGAAGGCTTGTGCTTAGTTCAAGTAATCCAGAAAATAAGCACATATGCCAGGATGGCAAGGGTGACCTGCTCTCTGCCCATCAGGGACTGTCTGGGGAGGAATGGGACCCCCACAGGGGAGGGGAGGGGAGGGGAGGGGAGCGGAGGGAGTATCCTCTCTTTCAAAAGGATGAAGCTGGAAGTTTGGACCAGCCCATCTCATAGCTGACCTCTGGTAGCACAGTGCAGGACTTCAGGCAATGAGCCTTTCAGTTAATACTTTCTACTTTGAAAAAGACTGTCCTACACCCTTTAGGATCAGTTCTGAGTAAAGAAAGATCTTCATTTGGCAATGTATTTTGCACAAGTGAAATAAAATATGAAAGCAAAATACATGAAACAATGTATCAAAAGGTCAATACTATGAGAATCTTGCCCTAGAAAGACATGATTTCTAAGCTCAGGCTTCCACCTGCATGCCTGTAGTTTAGTAAAAGTACCACCATAAAAAATTAAATGCCATTTCTATTTATGCTTTAGTTGAAAAAAATGTCCTTATATTTGTTGTTGCCTGTCCAGGTTGTTATAAGTACCTTTAACAGTGTCTAAACATGATCTAATTCTTTTTTAAAACCTAAATGATGGAATAATCATACTGTGGTTGATTTGTGAAAAATAATTTTTAGAAGTCCATATAAAGAAGCAGAGAAAACTTAGGTACTGTGATAGTGAAAATTGCTCTGAGGTAAGTCATCTCTGTGTTATGAAACTTTTAAATTTTCGACCACATTAAATATTAATTCTAACTATTCTCCCTTATGTCCCCCATTACCACAGAGTTACCAAGGCAAGCCCAAAAGACAAGTGACAAAACATCCTCACCAAAATGAAAATTATCATCTCCTATTATTTGCTGAGAGAGGTTCAACTTTATTAATAAAAGTTAATTATCTCTGAGGAAGATACATGCCATTTAACTTCAGTCTTTCTCATTCAGAAAGTGTAAATATTTTGACATTTCGTACGTGGTAAGCAAAATTTCCACACCTCTTTGTGAAGCCACCTAACATTAGATACATTTTCAAACACTTTTTTCAACATAGAGGAATATTTGCCAGTTAGACTACAGCAATCTTACTTCTTATCTTACTCTCTACTTCTATCTTAAGATCCCTTAAAGTTTTGCTTCACTAACTGGTATAATTTAAATATCACAGTGAGAAAGCTTAATTTGAAATGTTGCTCTGAGCTAAATTAATTGTGTATTCTCAGACTGAAAGTCACACAGAAGGATTTATTCTGTACAGATCCAGTCTGGTACATTTTGTGGAATGCTTTGTCATTGGGACATTCTCCTTTAAAAGAATTGCTCCTCAAAGGATGAACTGTTACATTCATGTGGGCTTTCTACTAACCTTCTGTCCGCTAAGGGACAGAAGAAGCCCCACATTTCACACAATCTCTTTTCAAAGGGAATAGCTCCAGTGGAACCAAGAGAGTAGAAATGTTATGAAAATGGAAAAATTTAAAAAACCCAGGTGCTCTTAGATTCTAAATAGAATCACAATCAAGCTCCCTTAGCTTAATTATCTCAGGCTGTAAGTAAATAAAATAGAATTACAAGGTTTTATAGTTCATGTTGTGGATACAGGTTGGAGGACCTTTCTGTGACAAGACAGTTTCACAGGAGATGCTGTGATTTTTTGCCACTGTGGTCCTGCCCTTCCCAGCAACCCTTTCCTCTGCCATGCTTTCACCCTGCCCTCTTCATGCTGGCCACAGCACTAATCAGCCTGCAGTGAGCTACTTCAGGTCATTAACCATGCTGAAAACAATGTATTATTTTTAGTTGCTGGATTTATAGTGCTTAAAAAGAATTTAAATGAGCTTCAGAGCTTCAAGCTCAATACTCACAGTTTTGTCTCAACCATACCAGAAATCTGATTTCAAACCATCCCTTATAGATCTGCAGAGAGCAACCCACTGCTCTATCTGATTTTAGCTGTTGATGGACTGCATTCCACAGCACATGCAGAAACAGAGTTGTTGTGAATACATATTCCCTTCATAATCAAACACCCTATAATTCAACACTTAATTTGCCATCTTAACTGAGAACTTCATCACTAATACTTGATTTTGTTTCAACACACAGATAAAATCATTAAGCACTGGAGGCCAAAAATCTCTGCAGGGTATCACAAGAAGCACAAGCACTCAGTAATAATTTCTTATTTATAATTACTATTGGGACTTGTAATTTAATCTGTCCTAAGTTCATTAGTGCCATGTTGATATTCTACCACCCTGGATAATTAATCAAGATGTCAGGCAGCTCTAAGTCAAATGCCTTACAGGAGCAAGTCTGCTACATCAATAATATTATCTTTATCAACCAAACTTGCAATCTCATCAAGAAGTAACTGTGCTAGCAGCAGAGAAAAGAACATCTTTAAAACTGTGAAAGAACATAGAGGCTGTTCTCTTATCATGTTTACTTTGCTGGCAAAGTCAGCTTGTGAAGTTGATTTGAAGAGGAGTTCAGATGGTCTGTAAAGTGAGTGAAACTTCCAGGAATAACTGGAGCTTATGTAATATTTCTTCCCACATTTTTGCTCAATTGTTTTGTGCTATTTTGATTATGAGCTTTTGGTTTCTTAAACCTTTCAAATCTTGTCTAGGTAGCAACCTTATTTGGCTTTGGGATTTTGCCCAGGAAATGGTGTCCATTGACCCCACTTACATGTATTCTAATTTAATACATTTTACTGTACATGACCTTTGTGGAATCCCAAACTGGGTTGCCAGATACACCAACTTTCAAATATTCAATTTATCCTAGAAAGAATATGGACAGACACAATTTTTTGGAAAGATTATGACCTGATAAAGTCCCAGGAAGGAGCTTTATTGAGTCTGTAGATCTAAGATTTGCCTTCACATACTCTGCTCCTCAGTCCTCTCAGCCCCATCTTTCCTAACACCTGCAGCAGTCATTTCTTCACTTTGCCCAGGGTCAACACCATGGCTGATGGACTAAACAACTTTTACATTATCTTTTTCAATTTTGTTGACTAGTGTGTATTGGTTTGGCACGGCCTGGTTTTGGGTAGCAGGGAGGCCGCAAAGACGGCTCCTGTGAGAAGCTGCTGGGAGCTTCCCACCGTGTCCAGCAGAGCCAGTGGCTGATGGCTCTGAAGATGGACATGCTGCTGGCCAGAACTGGGCCAATGAGAGAGGCTGGTAATGCCTCCATGATGACATATTTAAGAAGAAAAATCAAAACAAAGTCATGGGGTTTTTTGCTTCTAGTCAGAGAAGACGAGGTGAGAACATGTGAGGGAAAACAACACGGCGACACCGAGGTCAGTGGAGAAGGAGGGGGAGGAGGTGCTCCAGGTG